>CAEFZX010005443.1:0-57654 GCA_903066825.1 Alfaro cultratus | reverse complement strand
ATTTGCTTTTTGTTTGCCGCATTTAATTTGTGCGCGTGTCTTTTTTTTGTTTGCATGTTTTCTCTTTTGCTGCGCATTTGCACCTGTCGGCCACCGTACAAACCTCTGAAAGCAGCTCACATTTAATGACATTTGGTGTTAATCTGCTGCCTGTATGTAGTTTCCACACGTCTGAACTGTTAGTGATCCGCGCCATCTTGAAGGAAAACATGTCAGACAACATGGACAAACTGCCGCCGATCGACTGACTAGAGAACATGAAGAGCGAGTACAGAACCGAGGAACTTTACCTGAAATCCACGGACGCAAGCAATCAATATTTAAACAAATTCGTAACTTTTTGTGTGAACAACAAGGATAACTGGTAAGTACAAGTAGTAACACACATGTAGGCTACATGCCGTCTTAGCTAGCAGATAAAAGCTAGATTAGCTTAGCTAGTTTTGCAGCGTTTGGTAGTAACTCATTACATTTACTTGAGTAACTTTTTTAAGGTATGGGTTTGTTTCCAACTAGGTTTGCTACTTTCTCAGAAAAATTATCTTGACTCCAAGTAGATGCCATGGATATATTGACAAAAACAACTTGGGGAAATAATCGCAATACTCCCGTCCTTCACTTCCAACGTCATGGCGCCTCAATGTGATTAACGGGTCGATACTGTGAATCCCGTCTTCAATAAAGACAAAGGCCAGATGGATCTGATTAACCGGATTTATTCAACTTTTATTTACACATTGGAACTGAAACAAAGCTGCAGCTACGCGTTGAGCTGGCAGAGCAGAGCGACGCCTCGTCTGATCCAGTGCTCTGCGGGGACGTCGGTGTTCAGCGTCATGGCGATGACGTAGTTGGTGGAGTGTCCGGTGGTGGACAGAGTGCCGCGCCGCTCGCTCGTCTTGTAGACAGGAGACAGGTAGCTCATCCTCTCAGGAATCTCCACTCGCTTCATGGGCTTCAGCCACATCTACAGAGCAGAAGACTGAGAGTGAGTAGTGCGCTAATGAGGGGCGTGGCCAAAGGGGGCGGGGACCGGCTAGCCTAGAAATCTGGGGACAGAAATGCTAAAGTTCATAACAGAGAAAAAGTTAAATAGTTGTTTGCAACTTGTAGTTTATAACAGCTCAACATGTTTCACTTTAAGTTAATGAGTTGAATAGAGTTAGCATGATGGTGCTAACAGTTTTATACAGTTAGGCTAACAGGTTAATTAGCATGTAACCCACAGATCTACTGCAGCTCTCACATGCTAACCTATGACATGCTAAAAAAATGAAGAAATTTATGCCAAAAAACTGAAATATTGAGATTAATTTAAGACATTTTCAAGAAAAAAGTGGAAATTTCTGAGCCTGCAAAGTCAAAAATTAGCAATGAAAAACTAATGAAACATTTTTAAGCTTGAAAAGTCAAAACTTTGGTAGAAACAATTTTTGAGATGAAGTGCATTTTCTTTTAGAAAAAACTTGAAAATTGTTCAATTTAAAATGTCAAAAAATATGCTAGAAAAAAAAACATGAAAATTTGAGTTTCAAAACTTGACCATTTGTGACTGTTCAAAGTCAGTAATTTCCAAATGTTTTTCTAGACAATTTCTAAGATTAATCTAAAACAACCATTTTGGTAGAAATGTGAGGAATTTTTTTCCCCTATTTTGTTCATAAACAGATTACAAAGAACATTCGGCCAAAACTTGAGTAACAAATCTAAGACTGCAGGGCTTTCAGATGAAATTGTGATTTCAGTGGGCCACCGCTCTGCAGTTTGTGCCCCATTCTGGGCTTTTTTCCAATCGTATTTGCCTGCTGGGGTAATTCAGTGAACCTCGGGGTCTGAACGGAGCAGCAGGGACTAACCTGAATCTCTTTGTTATCCAAACACAAACAAATTGAAACTTTGGGGACGTGAACTCGTAAAAGCACGAATCCCCTGGAGTTATTATGAAGTTCTGCTTATGCAAAAGAGATAAACTGGGCCAGTGAAGAAAAAGAAAAACATCTTAAAGAGAGTAAAACAAAAGCGGTTTGTTGAGCAGTGCAGAGCGGGGGCCTTGGCGCACATTTACATTTCAAAGTTGCTGTTCCTCTTCTTTTTTTTCACCCGCACAAATAACAAACACATTTTAATGAAGTTCTGTTCTTGTTAATAAGACGCCCTGAAAAGCCTGAATATTTAACAAGTGAGGCTGGTGCATTATTCATATTCAGAGAAAGGAGAGAGAGAAAAGAAGAAGTTCTCAGCTTCGTCTTTCCGCTCTGATGATCCACGTCAGGCTGAACTGCGAAGGGACGCCTGGCTTCCCGCAGGCTGGGAGACAAATCAGGAGACGCAGCGCTGCAGGTCCAGACTAAGCGCTGAACCCAGGGACACTAAGAGCAGCAGAAAAATAAACCTCCATCCTGCAGCTTCATGCAAAGTCAAGGAGATCTGAACTGCCTTTGTTGCAGCGTTTCTTTTCAGTAACGTTGCAACACCTGGGGTGTGAATACTTTTTCAACAGTGAAATTAAAACACCTTATAAGCATTAACCCTAAACAAACCCAACCACCAATGCTAGTACCAATCCCACTACCAACCCCTCTATCAACCATACTGCCAACCCCAACCTTAACTCGTATTCAGGAGTGTGTGTGTGTGTGTGTGTGTGTGTGTGAGAGCTCCTCACCACTGGCATGGAGTCATGCAGCACTTTGGGGAAGGACTCTGCCAAAAGGTTGGTGTCCCTGTTCCAACGAGCGCCGTCGAGGAACAGACCTTGGACGTAAACACCTGACAGCAGATCAGATTCTACGTTCACACAGCAGGAAAATGTGACCTAAATCCACATTGTTTACCCACATGTGACTTTTTCACGCCAGTCTAAAAAGATCAATTCAGAAAAGAATTCAAATTATTGATGGCCAATAATTATCTGTCATCATTGGTGGCCATGTTAACTAGACTGAGCATTCATGACAGGCTGTGCTAGCATTGCTACAGGAGGCTGATTGACAGCGCTAAGACCCGCCTCCTGGTTCTGACTGGTTGTTTCTAGTTAGCTTTGGAAGCACTGGGAGAAGGCAGAGGAGCAAAGTCTTTTCACGAGTGACCTGTTTCATTACACAGTGACAGTTTAAGAATATTTTCTGTAAAAGCTGCAGCTTTGCGGAGGCCTTCAGCCTTCGTCTAGGCGTCCTACCGTCCTCTGGGGGGTTGGTGTATTGACCGTCGTCCAGGACCTGGAAGTCGAAGCCCAGCAGGTCGATGGGAATTGTGTGTTTCCTGGCATAGTTCTGCTGGCTGCCGGTGAGGAAGGCCTGGGTGAAGAAGAACCCGGAGATCCAGAAAACGGGAGGCGTACCATGGTCATACCAGTCCTGAAAAACAAGGAGAGGAAACGCAGTTACACCAACCAAAATACAAGAGGATGGACTCACCCATCAGTGCTGCTCCGGGTTTAACCGCCCAGATCAGGGCGAGGAAAATTATTTTCATTTCAGGCCGAATCGAGATCAAAGGCTGTGGCAGAATGTTTAAATAAAAATACTTATTAACAAACTGCTAAAAGATTACAGCTTTCCCTGCATTAGATTTGTATTTAAGATTAAATACTCAACATCTGGTCACAATAATGTAATTTGGTTTAACTGATAAAATAATTTAAGCATGAAAGTTGCAGTCGGCTGAAAACACGACGGTTCAAGCGTTTCATATCAGTTGATATTAATTATTATTGATTCGATTTTTTAAAAATGTGTTAAAATACTGAAACTGTTGGCGTAACCTTTACTGCTTTCTCCAGTTTTCACTTCACAGCGTTTTTTATTTTTAAGCTGTTATGAGGCTCTGAGGAAACTTGAAACTGCTGCTGCCAGTTACTCACCAGCTTGTTGCCAGGCAACCAGACTTAATGGGAGGAAGAGTTAGTCGATTCCACCAACTTTTCTAAGCATCTAAAGTCTTTCTTCTGCCTTTATCTCCCAGAATGCTGTTCGGTTCTGGATCGGACTTCAGTGAATATTTAAAATATTGAATATTCTATCAGATGTACTGACTACGCGTCTATTGCGATGTATATTGACCTTTACCTTCCACAATGAAGCTTAATAGCTTTGATTAAAAATGATAAAGTTTTAAAAATAGATATAAAAATTAGTTTCAATTAAATTACATTTAACTCCACAATTAATTGACACTAAAAGTACTTAAATTTTTTGTCATTACACTGGAAATTGCAAATAACATCTTAAGCCTAAAAATAGGAATAAAATAACTATTTAAAAACCGATTTTCTGTAGTAGATATTTATAAAAAAAATTACAAGATGTCTTTTTTTCCTCAAATATTCAGCTGTTCTGTAAATAAACTAGTAAGTTTGATCTGATTTTAGACACATTTGTCCAGCCTTTCACCAAGCATAGGCGTATGTAAACTCCTGAGCCGCTCAGCTGAGGCAGTGGGATCCTGATCTCCCTCTGTCCCGCCGCCGGTGCAGCGGCGGTTCTGTCTGAGGTAAGGAACTCGTGACTCTGCAGTTCAGCGGGTCAGGAGTCACGCAGACATTCCTGTTAGCCAACACACACAGGAATCCTTTCAGCCTGACGACCTGATGGATGCAGGGAGGATTTCTGCTGTGGGAATGAACCGATGAACCGGCTCGTTCCCGGTCAGGTGGCTTCCTGGGTGGTACATTCCCCTCTTTCATAACGCCTCTTGTGTTGCATCTTTAAGCAGGTTCAACATTTTACTGTAAAAATATTTCCAGTCTGGATACAGACACAAAAAGCTTTTTCATTATTCCCATTATGAATTTATGTATGATGGCCATTTTTTGACCCTCTTAAATCAGATATTGCAATAAAATGTTACCTGTTGTCATGATTTGGTTGAACTTTATGTCACATTGTATGTTTTCAACTGTGGTCTTTGTTTTTAAAGTAAAATGTATCAAAATCTGTTTTTGAATCTCACACCAGTCGATAACTGGATTCAGATGAAGATGCGTGACTGAATGAGTGACAGTCGTCTTAAGACACTTTTTTATGACTTCTTTTTATACGGTTAGCGGTTTAGCATTAGCAGAGCTAAGCTTCTTGTTTAGCAAATTAGTGGAACATTTTGGTTAGCTGTTCCCACCACTGGATACAACCATAGAGTCTCCATTACAACCATGGCGGCCATCTTAAAAAACCCAAACATCACCAGTAAATATGATTTCTATTTGTCCAGTCATGCATGATTTGACTTTAAAAGTATTCATGTGTGATAAAAATGGACAAATTTGGCGTAAAAATTAATTTTCCTTGATGTCCATCTTGAAAAATGGCTGCCATCTTGAATATTTCAGTGGTTAACGTTTTCTTTTTTTTTTGTGAACATCTGTACCAAGTTATGTTCTTGTATCTGCATGTGAAAAATGTAATTATCATGATCAGAAGAAGCTCTACTGTAAATATGAAACAACATTATTCCCAAAGTCGAGGACAAACACCTCACACTGCGCGGCTGTTCCTCATTCATTATTAACACAGAAAAAATGTTCTGCCTCCTCTGATGCCCTGGGGTCATCTGTTTATGCTGATATCACAAGTCTATAAAAATATTCCTCCTGTTAACAGAAATAGTTGGTGAGCTTTCAGGCACCTGTAAGAACTTGAGTCTCCGGAGGAAGTCGTTGACGTAGCCGCCTAGCGGTTTCAGGCTGGGGTACGACTTGCTCATCCACATGCCGGGAATTTTACCTTTCAAGATGCTGTTCACGACTTCCTCCAGCTCTGCTGACATCACCACCAGACCCTGCAGGACCACACACACACGCACACACACATATGAGCGTGTACAGTTCTGCTGTGAAGCTACTAATAAACTAGCAGAAGAGCTAATATTTCTCTTAGCTTGTTAGCGTCTTTGCTAACTTTTGTAGCTTCCCCTAGATAAATTATTTCCAGATATATTCTAATGTAATAATTTACTTGGGTATTTAGTAAACTTTCAGTAAAATAAAGTTCAACATATGTGCTGAAGTTTTGGTTAAGAATTCTTCAAGTGATTAGACGTTTATGCTCATGCTTTTATTTTGAAGTTCCATTTCCTCTCCAAAAAAGGTTAGTGCACTGCTGTAGATCTACAGTAAAGAGATTAAAATATTTCTGACCGAAACCCTACTGTGGTCAATTAGGCGAAATCAGCAACAAAATTAGCGATAACCAATAAATATACAACCAGGGGTGAAAGGTCAAGCCCTTTGACCCAGTTGAGAACGATGTACTACGTTGCAACACATGCTGTGTCATTGATGTGGTCGTATTCAACGCTATAGCATTAGCCTCCACTAAATCCTATGTTGGTGTCCCATTTAGCATTAGCTTCCCATAAGTACAATGTTGCTGTAGCGGTTTTGTGTTGTCGTCCGCTAAACACAATGTTGGTGTACAGACTTTGTGTTTACTATGTGCTACAGCAACATAGCATTCAATTAAATAAAATGCTGCTGTAACACTTTAGCATTAGCTTTTGCTAAACACTGTATTGGTGTAAGACTTTAGAGCTAGTTCCTGCTAAATACTATGTTGTTGTAGCGCTTCAGTGTTAGCTTCCACAAAATAATCTGCAATAAATGTTTTTGTGTTGCATTTGTTTCATATTTGTCTGTTTTTGTGGAGTTCTCATCATTCATGAGTTTGCCTCGGATGCATCAGTGTTGGACAACTTCAGGCCTGAAGAGTCTGTGACCTTCATGTTTTAGATGTTTTTACCAGGTGATCTGATAAACACGCCTCAGTCAGATCAATGGATAATTTGCAGAACCTGATACGTTACAGAAGAAATTCAGTATTTGGATTGCCAGTGCTGGATAAAGCTAAGACATGCAGGACTCTAAAGGATTGCAGTTGGCCACCCTTGTAATTTTTTAGCTTGAATGCTGTTTAATTTTATTAACTTTTGGATATAAGTTTTATTTCTACAGAGGAATTTGCAGCTAAAGTTTCATAATTATATTTTAGAATAAATAAAGTATCATTTAGCTTCTGTACTAAATGATCCAGAAGCTAAATGAACTAAGGTTGGTTCATTTACAACCTTAGTTCTGTTGGAAATGAACTGAACTCTCCCAGTTCCGACATGAAGAGTCCAACCCAATATTAGCCAGAATGACGCCAAAAACTCACTAATGGCTAAAACAATAAAGCTTTAGTTGTCTAATGCAACTTTCTACTAGACATCTAACCAAATCAGGTTTTCTGCTTCACTTCCGGACTCTACCTTCAGTCCGTTGAGGATTGTGGACTTCAACATGTTTTGCTCTGTAAATTCAAAAGTAGCTTTTCATATTTAAATGTAGTATAATTAACAAGGCAAAGAGAGAGGACAGAAAAACCCACCGATGAATTTCTGTCGGCTCGTTTAATAACATAACTCTGGTGTCTAAAGCATCCTCTGTTGAAATTTTTAATTCGTAGTTTTTGGCTTTCAGAGACATTTTGAAAGCAAACAAAAGGTTTGATTAAAATGACGGATCCGCTAAATTCATTAAGCATTGGAGCAGCTGTCAGTTCTGACTGATTTCTGAACAATATGCTGATTATAATCACAGATGCTGAAATATTCACACAATAATTAATGCTGCAGTTGAACCAAAATCACAACATAATAGGACAAACAAGCAAACCTGATGACGGTTGTTCACCTTTCATTCCCAACAGGACAGATGTTGCTTATTATTTACCGAGCGATGCACATGGAGACTCTGCTTTCTGTTTATTAGACATTAATAAGCTTTTCAGGGAGGTCTAATGTCTTTGTAGCATCCGTCTTAATCACAGGCAGAAAACTGCAGCAAAAATCACATTTCTTTCATCTAAACGGTTACTTTTAGTTTTTTGGGTTTTTTTTACCATTATGTCCAGGAAACTCTAAATAATTACTAATAAAATGTGCTTTCTCCTTCACTAGCTGCCCCTGCTGACTTCAACTGAAATTGATTGTAGATGACTGAATGTGTTTACAGAATCTGATTTTCAGCAGAAGTGTTGAAATAATGAGAAAATGTTGGCTTTGTGGTTCACAAATTTAAAATCAATGAGATGTAATGATTTGGAGCCACTGTTTATACGAACAACAAGAATCTTAGCTATGCTAATGCTGAACCGTTGAACAAATAAAAATATTAGCAGAAGCTAATGCTAACTACTAACATTTTTAAAAATGAGTGCGATGGTTGTAATGGAGTATGTTTGTACTAAAATCTGCAGTAGTTAGTGTCAGCATTGGGCACAGCTAACCAAAATGTTCCACTAATTTCATAAACAAGAATCTTAGCTCTGCTAACGCTAACCATTAAGATGGCTGCCAACCAGTCTGTCACAGTTTCATCTCCCTCCAGTTAACGGGTGTGAGACTCGCAAACCACAAAGTCCTCAGTTTCAGTTTTTGCTTCATATGATCACTTTAAAGAGATCAACATATGATGTCACACAGCTATGCTAATGGGTAACATTTTATGACAATAATTGGTTTAAAAGGGTCAAAATGGCAAAAGTCATCCGGACATTCACATGGCTAATGGGAAATATGAATAACATGCGACCTGAGGAGTGACCAAGCTAATTTTTATGCTTGTATCCACACTTGAAAGATTTCCACAGCAGTAAGCTGGAGTGCTGTGTACCTTTATGGCCTTCTGGATGTTGATGCAGGAGCTCCGGATGGTGAAGAGCAGGTTGTTGAAGCGGCCCATCTCCTGCACCAGCACGGTGTTCATGCTCTGCTTGTAGCTGGTGGGGAAGCTCCGCAGCGCCGCCTCCAGGTCGAAGTCCGGAGGGAGCTTGCTCAGAATGTCGGCTGCCACTTCAAACACCATGTCGTCGGTGGATTTGGCGTCTCCGCCTCCGGAGCGCGACTGATCAGACACAGAGCGGCGATCAGAACATGGAGGCGTCTCATTAAAAATGACAGCTTTCTGGGAAAAATGATCATTTTCCGCTTCTCCTGTGTCACATCATGTATTCCTCTTCAAATACTCCAAGGTCTAACTTCTATTTCATCACAGTGACGACTGATTTAAACTAAGACATCTCAAAAAGAAACAGACTGGGAATGCAAGTTATTGATTAATGAATTAATCTAAAGTTGATTCATCTTATTGCAAGAGCCTATTTTCTTAAAAACCTGACTTTTCTTTTGTATCAAGAAATAACCACCTTTACGGGATGATAAATTGTCCCAGGAGTTATTGTTATTCTAGTTTTGAGACCATTTTCAAATGTTATAATGGTATTATCACGAAAAAATAAAAACCTTTTCAAAGATCGATAACCTTTAAATTCTAATGAACATTTAGCACATTTTAAATCACCTCCGTAGCACGTCATAAAGTTGATGCTGCTTCGTTACATTTCACAGCTACATGAAGCGTTATTCAGGTTGTTTATATTTCTAAACAGAACCGCATAAAGTGCGGCTTTTTGCGTCCCAAACCGGACTCATTTTGGACCGTTACTCTTTGCCGTTCAGGGATCTCTCCGCCATCTTTGTTTCTGGCTCCGCTTAAGGATGACCAGCGGCGCCCCCTGCTGGATGGCGGCCGAACTGCAGCGCGCTAACGGCAGGTCTGAAGCTTCTGTTCTGCCTTAGACAGAAGGTCTAACCTGGTGCTTAGACTTTAGCCAACAAGCAGTAAAGAACTCCGATTTTTTTTTACATGTTCTAAATAGATATTTATTGTAGATCAAAGATTTTAAATGGATTTTTATGATGGTGCATTAAGGCCATTGTATATTTTAAAAAGGAATACATTTTCAGAAATGTTCTGGGGGAAAAAAGGGAAAGTTTCTCGGTTGGGAAAAGTAAAATATTTACTAGAAAACCCCCCCAGAAATTTTTAGATTAATCTGAAATTTTCTAGAAACAATATTTCTTTTTAAATCGACTTTTGGAATTTTTTTGAGTTTCAAAAGTTGATCAATTCCAAGTTTTGCGAATTTTGGGTGTTTGCTGTATTTAAACATTTAGGTTTTAGTTTTTCTTGGGCTCAATTGAACAAATTTATTTTCAGTAATATGTACAGGACTTGGGTCAATTTATTTTCAAAACTCATGCTACATTTAGTTTAATACATTAAATCAAAGCTGATTTTCAGTAAAAGTCTCTGATTGAACATGGTTCTACCTTTTGTTAAAGCTTGGTTATAAAAACAATTTGTGTTATACTTTACATTTTGTATTGTTAGAAAATTATATCCAGAGTAATTTTTCCTTTAGTATAATTTTTGAATTGCAGCTGAGGGCCCGACAAAATCAGTCTAAAGGCCACAAACGGCCCCTGGGCCGCACTTTTGGACACCCTTAGTGCACCAAGAAGTTATTAGTTAATCAATTTAAAGACATTTTAATCTAATAATAAATTGATTAATTGTTTGCATCCCTAAAACAGATGTATTATGAGCTTCTTCCCAATTTTAACTTTATTTTCTTTATTTACAGAGGGAAGTCGGAGCAGAACGGCTTCACATTTTCCGTCCAATTTCTCCAACACACCAATTTGACACACTCTCATCAGCCGTTCTGAAGCTCATTCATGCTGATAATTATTCACTCTAATCTGCGATTCTTCCGCTTTTCGTCTTATCCATTCACCTACACGATGTTCAGCCAGCGGTAATGGATAATCACCGGCTAATGGCGGCCGCGTTACAGTAGCAGAATGACAAATAGCTGCCTCATTCCGCTTTAAGTGCGTCGCTGTTTATCGATCATTGAGACTGATGAGAGCGTATTAGATGCTAATGAAGTCCACACATGACTGACGCCAATATTAATCTTGCCGAATAATATTAATAGGAATAAATCCCGGAGTTTGTGGAGCTCTAAATTTAACTTTAAATGTGGGAGTCATAGTGCGTCTGGAGATAATTGTCTATTTATCTGTTGCAACCAAAAAAAGTCTGACGCTTTGGAAGTAAGCTGCTAGTGTATATACAGAGCTGAGAAACACACACACTCAGCTGTGAGTCTGGAAACACATGGATGTAGAAATAAATCAGCTAGAAGTGCAGAGGAGGAGCAGCGACTCTTTCATCTAGAAGTAGGCGTTGATGTGAAATCTTTGGATTTGATTTGCAGTGAAAGGTTTAAGAGTTCAGAGCTGCGGTGTCATGATGTGGGATCACAGGATCCACCTGAGCCGAAAATACAGAAAAAATCAACAGAAATATTTATGTTTGGTTTATTTTAATGTAGTGGAATGAAACTAAAGGGGAGGAAACGATTGGTGATTAATCGGATTAATCAACCGTGTTTAAAAAAAGTATAAACTATGAATTAAATTCTGAACACAACTCCACCAGTTTTACCAAGAATTTCCAGCCAGAATAAAAAAATAAAGAAGAACTATATAATTTGACCTTTTTTATATAATCACACTACAAAAACACAGAATCTCACCAAGTACTTTGGGTCTAGTTTGGTGCAAACGTCTTATTACACTTAAAACAAGACAAAATTAGCTAACAAGTAACTTTTCAGAAAGAAATCTGAGCTTTTTTAAAGTAAATAATTCCTTAATATAAGTTCTAGATGTACTGGTTTTAGGTGACTTGACCCTCAGCGGGGCGCGGCGTTACCTGTGTGAGCAGGATGCTGTCAAACAGCAGCTGCGTCTCGGCCTGATCCTTGGTGATGTCCGCGTTCGCGTTCATGCCGAAAATCTCCGGCGACGGGTTGAGGGGAAGCGACTTGGTGAACTCCAAGTAGCTGTTGTACTGCGGCAGAAACGACGGCGGGGCGGGGGGCGAGAGGTTAGACATTTTTAACGTAACATCGGAAAACATCTGCAGTAATAACCCTCACTGAAAAACAACTGTGCTCCAAAGATTGCTGGCATTTGTTTTAATGAATATGTAAATGTGACTTCATGAATAAAAGATGTGATTGGAGGGGGGTGAAGTACGGCGGAACAAAATGCCAAATAAAATGCTGCTCGCCGCAGACCGCGCTGCGTTAACAAATCCATCAGCCGTCGGTGACAGCGGCCGCCTGCTGCGCCTTATTACACACATTTTATCTGCTGATGACTTTTTAAAGGTAGCTCATCAACAGTTAGAGCGAACTCTGGGTCAGGGACTGCGGCTGCTGGGAACTCCAGAGTTTATGGAGTTTTTAAAGCGCCGGCGCAGCCTGAAGCGGCCTGCAGCGCCGCTTACCTGATGGTCATTAACTGGCTTTCTAACATGCTTCAAACTGGGATCCAAAAATTCAGCAAAATGCAAGGTTTTATAGATGTAAAAACAACAAAGTCCACCTTTAATTTGACCTTTAACCTTCACAATTTAATAGAAATAAAAACAAATGTGCTATAGGGTGAAAAAATGGAACAAAATCAAGTTACCTCCTTAATCTGCTACTTTATTAAAGCATCTTTTTCTATAAAACGTATGAAACATTAGAGGAGTTATTGTCAGAAAGGAGCTGAACTTTGACCTGGACTGCAGTTCAGCGTTGAATGTTTTTACAACAGACCATTACGCTAAGGCTAAGATCATTTTGTTTTCTGAATTACAATAAAAGTCTTTAAATTACAAGGAAAAAAATTACAAAAAATTAATTTGTAAAATGACGAGAATAAAACCTTAAAAATATGAGAATAAAGTTGTAATTCTCTTAAAAGCAGTCAGCGTTAAAATGAGGATTATGGAGAAATTTGCGAAGTTATATTTTGATATCAGTTTTTCAAATAATCAAATACTTCATCTATTAACACATCGGCATTAAAACATTATCAGCCTTCAGACTTTGAAACGATGATGCTAATGACTGAGTCAACAGAACCAGAAGTGGGTCTGACTTACATCGCCGTCTGGTGGCACGTAGTAAAGCCCGCTGGAGTCAAACATGTAGTCGGGGTCATCGATTAGTTGTGTCGTGTAGAAGATGGAGAGGATGGTGCGCAGAGTTCGTCTGTCCCAGTCGTCTGTGACGCGTCCTCCGTAGTTACACTCTCCAGTCATGTAGCGCAAGGCGTCGAACGGGACATCCTGGAAACACAAGTCAGTAAAAGGTTTTAAATTTAAAAATATATTGAGAAAGTAGAAAGGAGGTCAGCTATGCTAGCTTGACTATGATAAATCTAACATGAAGATGTGCTGTGGAATTCGGCGTGTTTTGGTTTATTTAATATTAAAATAAAGTGAACCACACACCAACTCTCAGAGATAATCAGTAGCACAGGTTAAAATGAGCTAATTTACCACTGTGTGTTCACTTTATCACTTATTAAGAAATCAAAAAATAAATATCAAGCCTGAAAACGTGAAACTGCAACAAACTGAATTTTCTGTTCTTTGTGTGCGAAATGTTTTTGTGTTGATTCCTGATACACTTCTACGTAATCTCTGCTGTATTGGCTGGTATTGGTTGGTTTTCGGCGTTATTTTTCCCCTCTATTGATGAGCTCTTCAGCCACTGTATCTTGTGAAAGTTCAATAGATGACATAAACTGGACTAACTGCCTCGTTTGTTCGTAGATCGCTGCGGTATTCACAACAATCATCAAACCCAGTAATAAACTTCAAAAATGCAATAATTTGAAAATTTAACAAACTTTGAAAATATATTTTAAAAAAAAGCAAAAACAAACAGGCAATGTCCAAATTTTTTGGGTCATCAATTGTTTTCTCTTTTGTTTACCATTCCTCACTCGAGGTCAGGGGCCAAACAAGTTCATTTCAAGGGCCACCAATGGCCCCCGGGCCACATTTTGGACATCCTTGCTTTAGCAGCTTACAGAGAGACTTGAGAAGAGTTTCACTGACATGCTGAAAATGTCACCATCTACAAAGAAAAATATCTCCCCGGCTCTCGATTTCCGCCGTGAATGTTGAAGTGTTTGTGGAAAAATGTCAAGAGGAGCTCGGAAAATGTCTCATGTAAGGGAATACTTCATTAAATCAGAACCAGAGAAGCCGAGATAATGAAAGGTGACTGTAGGACCTGGTACTGCTCCAGGAACATGTGCAGCTGCTGCACGGAGATGCGCAGGTCCGTCTCGTTGAACTCGTATGGGATGTTCCAGCCTAACGGGCCGAACTTCCTCCTCTCCTGCGTCAGGGCGTGGAAGAAACACAAACCGAACAGCAGCTTCTTGAACACAACCTGGGACAAACACAAACAAAAGGATGAAGGTTATTATGGAGACCCTGCATGTTACTGTTTACATCCGAAACATTTGCACATGCGCACATCACTGGAGGGCAGAAAGACGATTTTTCATACATGCCGCTCCGCCGCAGGAAAACAATTACATTAACTAAATGAAACCTGGAGATGTACAGTAGGTACTATTAATTTAATGCAGTGCGCCACAGCAAAGCAAAAATAATGCAGAAAAACAACTCAAAACCTGCTATTCTTCCTCTTTCTCACTACATCAGGGTTGTTGCCATAGCAACTGACAACAATGCCACTATCAGGATTCAACGCAAAAAAACCAATCAAACATTTCCCACACAAAGAACAGAACATTCAGTTCTTTACAGTTTTATGTTTTAGGTTTGATGTTTATTTCGTGATGATTAATTAGTGTTCACTGTAATCGATTAGCTACCTCTGCTACTAGCTAAGCTACAACAGCGGCGGTTGATTAGCTAATTTAAACATCTAATCAACTGATGATCTGTCAGAGTTAATGTGTGTTTTATAAATGAACCAAAACACAGAATTCTGCAGCACATCTACATGTTAAGGTTGTCATAGTCAAGTTAGCATAACTAAGCTACTTCCCGCCCCCTTGCTATTTTTTTCTTAATGAAAACTTTTTCCTGACCTTGTTATCTGGTTGTCATAGTGTTGTGCACTGCGCCCCTTTTTTTTCAATATGTCAGGTGTACATTTCAGATTTAGATTGTTATATTGATAACTTAACAGCTAATGCTAGTCCTCGTCGGCTAGCAGCTTTTTGCCCTCCAGCAGGGAGACGGTGGCGTGACGTCATGCTGCAACTGGCTTCTAATAGTAAAAACTAAGCTAAAACTAAATAATATTTAACTAGTAGTAACTAATATAAAGCAACAAACTAATTAAAAACTAATTAAAACTAATTCAATCAGACAAACAACAAGTCACAACAAAAAGAAACAAAACTGTAATGAAAAAGTCAGAACTATTATAACGCTGATAAACACCAACGAACTGACCGGCTTGTTGGAGCTGTTGAAGAACTCGGGGTCGGAGATGGGGTCCATCAAGTAGGAGCGGCCGATGTTGGAGCGGAGGCCCTTGGGAGCCTCATTGGTCATCTTCACGCCGTTCTGCAGCACGGTGACGGGGAAGGTGGGCGACGGGTAGCTGGTCAGCCACAGCCTGAAGTCTGGGTGGGTGGAGTCAGGCAGCAGGCCCTGCTCAGTGACAACACACCAACCCGCTCAGCTGGGTCGGAATAAAACTACGTCAGAGACGCGATTGGTTGTTTCTACCTCACAGACTCTCTCCAGTATTGGCATCCAGGAAGTGGCTAAGTGGCAGTTCTGCAGGACGACCCAGGTGCCGTCGTTGACGCCTGTCTGAATCATTTTCATGGCTATTGGACCCTGACCTTGGCCCAGAGACAGGGAGGTGAGCTTGCTGCCTGAAAAGCCCTGAGAGAGCAAACCAGCAACACATTTCATAGCTCTGTTGCAGAGGAAGGGGTTAAAATTATTCTACTAATAGAGTACAATAATCTGCAAAAATACAAATTTTTCAGTCTAACTTCTAAATAAAACAAAACTAACTGATAAATAATTTTTCAATAAGACACAGAAGCTTGTTTTGAGTCAATAAAATGAAAGAAATGCTACTATAAGTGAAAAAATACATTGTTCAAATTTGGGAGAAAATTGTATGATCCAACTTATGGAGCTAAATTGGTGCCACAAAGTTTGCTCCAATTTTTTAATAAAAAAAAAAATAATAATTTAATTGAAAAGAAAAGACATGAAACAAAAAAAAATATAGTAAAGCTGATAAAATATATTTGAAACTGAAAAAAATTCTAACTTAAAAACAGAAAAAAGAAAAGTGAAAAATAAATGTTAAACTAAAAGTAAATATCTGAAGCTGAAAAACTAAAATAATTGTAAAACTCAGAAAAAAATCTGATTGAAAATGATTTTGGAATTGAAAAAAAAAATAGAAGTTAAAATAAAGATTTGAAACTGAAAAATTATTTTAAAACTGAGAACAAAATGGAAACTCAAAGCAGTTCAAAATTAATGTAAATTTTAAAGTTTTGTTTTTTCTTCAGTTTAAAAAAAATTAAGCAAATATTATGGCCCCCATTTTAATTTTAGATCATTTGGGACAAAACTGTGTAAAATCTTTTTTTTCAAGTGTGTCTTTTATCTACCAATTTGACTTAATGATTTGTCACCCTGACTTGAACTTCAGTTATTTTTGCACCAAATGTGGCTCCATATAAGGTTCCCTCGTCAAAACGAGTGCTTGTTGAGACTTTCCCAGTGTGGTTATACCATTTCGTCTCCGAATTTCAGCAGAGCTGCCATGGGGTCGGAGCCGGGGGACAGGATGAAGATGAGGGGAGCGCAGCAGTGGCTGTCTGAGAAGGCCGTGCTCAGGTTGAAGGGCGGCGGTTCGATGAAGGGTTGGCCAACGCTGTCTGAAACAAACTCCTGCACCATCGGGACAATCTGGGGCAGAGCAACATCTTCAGTGATCGTCAACGTGAAACAAACTCACAGTAATCACTGTCGGACAGACCTTGTCGGGTCGGAGACATCGGATCACCATCATCTTCTGAAACTGGGACAGGTTATCCTGCCACACGCCAGGAAATGGAGTCTGATGGGGGTTCTGCAAACATTCACAGCAAAAAAGCAAAAACACGTATATTTAAAAGACATCTAAATATCGGACAGACTCAGTTGGGGAGAATCCAACACAAATACCGAGAACACTGCATGTCTCAACTCTTTACTCCTTCACAAACACACGTTGCTGTTAGGTTTTTGTGATTGAAGTGACATTTTAAAACAAGAAGATACACCAGTAATGTATATGGAAAGGGTAATAAATGTGTACATGTCAGAAACATCAGAAAAGGCTGAACACTACAGTCTAGATTCTGAACACTAGAGACTAGAGATCGAACATTAGCCAATGGACACTTGAGACTAGACTATAGACCAGGGGTGTCAACTCCAGTCCTGGAGGGTCGCTGTCCTGCAGCTTTAGATGAGCCTCTGCTGCTCCACACCTGAATAGAATAATTAGGTCATTAAGGCTCTGGAGAACTGATCTACACAAGGAGGAGGTAATTAATCCATTTCATTCCAGTGTTTTGTATCTAAAAACTGCAGGACAGCGGCCATTGGGGCCTGGAGTTTGACACCTGTGCTATAGACACTAGGGACTAGACACTGGACACTAAAGACAAGACACTCTGCACTAGAGATTGGAGACCAGAGACAGTACAGTAAAGACCAGGCTCTTGGCACTGGACACTAAAGGCTGAACACTAGAGTCCAGATACTGGACACTAGTGACTGAACAGATGATAAACGTTTGTTGCCTTCAGACAACAAAAGTTGTTCCTCCAACTTTTGTGTGTGAAAAGTATAAAGTCTGTTCAGAAATATCAGAAGGCAGGTTGTAGAAAACTGAGAATGTTATTGCTGTACCATGGGAATTATAATACACGTGATTTCCATGGTGGGGATGGACATATTTTTATTCTAATCTCCTAGGATTTCTGTAAAAGCATCCGTGTGTGTGTGTGTGTGTGTGTGTGTGTGTGTGTTGAAATGAACAGCTGCTCTCACATCGAGATTGAATAAATGTGAATTTTACAACTGGAACAAACTAGAACTAATTAGACAGAAGTGTTGTGGCTGATTTTGTTGATTATACATCAAACTTGGAGTGTGTGCATGTGTGTGCATGTGTGTGTGTGTGCATGTGTGTGTGTGTGTGTGTGCATGTGTGTGTGTGTGTGTGTGCAGCAGCAAAAAGATAAGTTGGTGTGCACCAAACATTGATTTAACAGCTGTTCTCTCATCTAAACTGCATAGATGTGACTGGCACAACCGAGCGGAGAACATTTAATGAGATAAAAATTCAATTTTAGCTCTTTTGTATTTCAAAGACATGTCTAAGAGCATCATGTCCTCTGAATCTGGCAGCAGATCTTCTCCTCTTACTGCCTGAACTCAGCCATTTAAAACAAAACATGATAATAAAAAAACAGATCCTCGCTTAATTAGTACTCAGAAACACAACATACATAATTAAATTTAGTCATACCCTGAAATAACACAGTAAGAAACAAATATGGCGGCACTGTGAAGGGCCTGGGTGTAGAAACAGGAAGTAAGAGACAAACGACTCTACAAACAACAAACATTAGAGACTAGATGCTGGACACTAGAGACTATATTGGACAGTAGAGACTAATGTCTAGAAACTAGACACCAGAAACTGGACACTATAGACTAGGCCAAAATACATACTTTTTTGGCACTACTGGAGTTCTATACAATGGCTTTTTGATGAAGGTTTCTGGTCATTCATGTCTGTCCCGCAGCGCTTATTAGGCATAAACTCAAATACTAAAATGCTTTTTATCAACTTCCAGCCTAGAGTCTGGCGTTTCCATGGATACCAAACCTGACTATGTTCAACCGATGTGAAGTGCTGTAATGAACGTAGGGAAAAAAGTACCGGGGCTGTTTAAACCAAGACCGAGCTGGGCCTCACCGGGCTGTCGTAAACCTCCTTCCACTCTGAGAGGAGTCCCGTAAAATCCTGCCGGAAGCTGTGGAAACGTTCGATCTCATCCAAACGGCAGAGTTCATCCCAGGACGTCTTAGGAAGCCAGCTGCAGGGGTTGGAGTGAGGGTTGTCCAGGCCCACGCCGCCTGTGAGCAGGAAGCGCCAGTCCACCTCATCCACCTGAAACATTCACATCATTTCAGGCATTTAAAGACTAAAAATGTCGGAGCTCTTTATACGAGGTTATGTCGTCCATAAAATGAGGATGACTTGCTTGTCTGGTTGCCTAATCACTCAGTGAAAAACATGATAGGAAAAGCCATCGGAGACGTTATGCTCGTGTCACAGATGTATTCGCTTGTGAACATGCACCCACCAGCTTGTCGTGCATGAGCAGACTGACACTGAGGCAGAAGGAGAAAAGCAGCTTGTCCTTCTCAAACAGAGAGCGGCACACGTTGACATACAGCGCGTAGGTAAAGTGGTCCCTCAGGATCTGCAATCTGAGGCAGGGACATGTGTCACAGTCTTAATCAGCACAATTATTCCTGCAGAAACCAAACCGAGCGGAGCTGCAAACCCATCCTCATGCATTAAAATCATGTCTGATGTGTTTTTAAAGGAGACCTATAATGAAAAAAATCAGGTTTTTGTCCTTCCATTTGGGTCTCTACTGCTTCTAAGAACTTAAAAAAAAAACACTCGGCTGTTCTTGAGGAATAAGTTAAAACTTCAGTGTGTAATTTTTATTAAAATTTTTATTTTATTTTTTTACATATTTGATAAAACTGTCACCATGTCATGACAGTTTATTATGAGACAGACAACCAATCCGAAGAAACGCACTTCTCCCAACCAAAATCAGCCAATCAAAGCCAGGAGGAAGGTGCTGGTGCTGTCAATCAACCTCACATACACGCTGCTAAATGTGCTAATGGCGGAGAAACAGAAAAACCATTTATCTGCCATCACTGGTGGCCCTGCTAACTCCCCTAGAATTCACAACCTTCTGTGCTAGCTGCAGCGTGCCAGATGAGACGCACCACACAGAGAATGATTGACAGCACTAAGACCCGCCTTCTGTCTCTGATTGGTCGTTTCTAGTTAGCACTGGGAGAAGGCAGAAAAGATTAAAATTTTCACAGATTATCTGTCTCAAAACAAACTGTCACAACATAAAGACAGTTTCAACAAATATGTTAAAAAAAATAAATAAATTTTCATAAAAGTTAAATCTACAGCTTTAATGTTTGTTTTGGTGTCTGGAAAATTAGCCTTTTCAAAAAATCTTCCAAAAATAATGTAACCATCTACAATAACTCTTTAACTAAATGAGTTACAACAACATTTAATTTCTCTTTGGGATCAATAAAGTACTTTTGAATTTGAATAAGCAGGCAATGCCCCTTACCTAGCATCCCCAGCCTGTTACCTAGCAACCCCAGCCCGTTACCTAGCAACCAAAGCAGAGCTCCTCCTCCGTATGACCTGTACAACTTGTTGGTTGTGCAGGAGGCTCCACTTCTGCTTTTCAAAGATGTATGGTTGTATAATTGTGCATCTGTTGTCGGCCATTTTCATGTATGAGTATAAACATTGCGCGGCCAAGAGCAGCTTATTTGGCTTTAAAATGGCAGGAGGCCCTAAAACATCTCATTTTAAAAGAAAATGTCATTATGGAAGAATAATTTAAAAATATAACAAGCTTTTTTTTTTTGCCCATAGATCCTATTCTAACCTGTTCAAGGAGGCATCTTGAAGCTAAGCGGCGGAGTTGGAGCGGCTTACCTCTTGTCCACGTCGTCAGACTTCTCTGAGCTGTCGATGGAGCTGATGAAGAGGTTGATGAACCAGGTCAGGGAGTACTGGTACATCGGCTCGATGTTTGCCAGGTCAGCAATGGAGAAGAACAGGATGGCAGAGTGAATGGCGATGGGTTTGTAGCCCATCCGGGTCTCATCGATCTTCTGCTCGGTCTCCTCAGCCACCGCCTGCTTCTCAGAGATTTCATTGGCTAACACCTTGGAGCAGGACAGGATCTTGATGGCCGTTTCGTCCTCCAGAATGTTGCCCTCAGAGGAGGAGAGCACCTCCAAGATTTTATCCTCGATCTCCTTCAGTTGTCTGACAAAGAACCACAGTTTGGTTTAGCGTTGGAGTCTCCAGGCAGGTGGTTGGACGGCGCACCGTGGAAGGAAACCGCACCTTTTGTTTTCTGCACCCTGCCGGATGAGGGCTTGCTTCTCCTCCTCCAGATCGGGCCGTTCCCGAGCCACCACGATGCCCAGCAGCTGGTCCTCGATGCCCTCAGGCGTGATCATGAAGTTCAGCAGTGTGACCTAAACAGTGCAGCACATAATTTAATATTCCAGCAAAATCTTTCACATGTAGATACAGGAACCTAATGACCCACAGATGTTCTTAATGGCTTGCTGTTTAAAAAAATAATTCAAGACAACCATCTTGGCAGCCATCTTGAAAATGGGCGCCAAGATGGTCGTCAAGGAAGATTGAATTTTGCACTAAATTTGCCCATTTTTATCACAAATGAAAAGTTTTAGAGTCAAATCATACATGATTGAACCAACAAAAGTCATATTTACTGATGTCTTGAGTTTTCAAGATGGCCACCGTGGTTGACATGGAAGATGCATTGTTACTGATTTGTCTGTGGAGTCAAATCATAGCTACATATCTCGAACCATAGAAATCAGATTAATATTGTTAATTTGTGTCTCTTTTTTTCTCGTGAACATTTTTAAAAATGGCCGCCATGGCTGTAATGGATAATATGTGTTTGAACTAAAATCGGCAGCAGTTATTGCTAGTAGTGGGAATAGCTAAACATAGCTCCACTAATTCACGAAACAAGAAACTGTCCTATGCTGATGCTAGACCTCTAAACACAAACAATTAGCCAAAGCTAATGCTAACCATTAACATTTTTGATAATGGCTGCTATGGTTGTAATGGAAAATGTGTTTGTACTAAAATCAGCAGTTGCCATTGCCGATGGTGGTTGTTCCACTAAACTGCTGAACAAGAATCTTGGCTATGCTAATGCTAACCGCTAAAGACATATAAAAAATTAGCAGAAGCTAATGCTAACCACTAAAATCACTGTCAGTCTATATCAGACATCCTGAAGTCCTTCCCGTTGAAGACAGGTGTGAGACTCAGAAACAGCAAAGTTCTCAGTTTTAAATTGTTTGAGTTTCAAAAATAAAAAGTTTTCTACTTTTGAAACTTCCTGCGTTTTTCTAGAAATTTTCTGACATTAATCTCAAAATTTCTGAATTTTGTGGAGTAAATTTATTCCTTTTTCTGTCTATTAACAATGTTCTGAATACACAGTCATAGTTTAATCTTTTTAAAACTGAAAGCAGAATAACTGGTATTAAACAGCGCCCCCTGTCAGAAATCTGGAGCAGAACCACTGCAGTCAGCAGAAGCCATCGTCTCTTTGAGGAATTTGCAGGTTGCCATCCATAAGGTGAAATTGATACAAATATTGCTTCATCCCAAACGCCACTACAAATCTCAACCAATTTTGACCAAGTGTGTCACATTTTGAACATTTGTTTTCTAATTTTTTGTCATTGAATGTCATATTTGTGTTGTCTGCAGCTGTGGAATCATAAAGTACTGAACTGAAGAGTTATTATTGCTTATCTCAACATGACATTTCCTCTGTAATCACTGAAGTTTGTTGGTTTTCTCTGTTATAAATCAGTTGCAACGACCAGATTGCCTCTAATAAAGGTGTTGCAGTTCCTTAGCTTTTAACTGGAGGTTCTTCTCTATAACCTAAATAAGAAGTGTGCTTCTCTGGGGTTTAATTTTATTTCCATTGATGCGGTGAGGCCCACTCTGCTGGTGGTAACAGCTTGGATCTCATATAAATCTTCAGTTTGTCCTTTTCACACATTCACATTGGAAAAGAGCCGCTTCTCCAGTGAATCAGCCCTCTTTTGCATTTCGAAAAGCGGTTTAATGGGCGTAATGGAAACCCTCACACTAGTACACTGTATGCCAAAAAAAGATTTAGACAAAAATGGAAGAGAAAGCGACTGAGCCAGTTGTGAAAAATGAGCTGAATCAATCTAATAGCCGGCCATAAAGCGGCGAGCTGCTACAAATAGATGCTGGAAATGTGATCTTCTGAAATGCTTTCCAACCTCTTTCTTCTCTGTAATGAGATTTACTTTAATGCTCCTTTTCCTGAAATACTTTTTCAGATTATAGAGAGTGGGAGAACAATGATCCACTGTGTGATTGGGGTAAAAATGATCGGTGTAATCAAATAACAAACATTTACCTAAAAAGAAAAAAATATTCAAGCTGTGAGACAGAAAGAACAGACTTTCTGACAGAATCGCCTTTTTTGTCATCAAAATTACCTGATAACACGAGTTTTTCATTTGCTAATGAAAATTTTAAACAGAATATCATGTTTCTCTGATATTTTGAACATAAATGAATCATTTTCCAGATAAAGATTTGAAAGGAGGGGCATGAACACACAAAATCACAAAATCTCACCAAGTATTTTCGGTCTCCATTCCAGAGCAAATATCTTAGTGCATTTGAAATAAGACAATACTTATTTATAAGTAACTTTTCACCATTCAACTTGTTGGGTAATTTGTGGTTGCCAAGCAACAACCAGTTGAGTAACTTGTGGTTGCTAAGCAACAACTGTTGAGTAGCTGGTGCCTACCTAGCAACCACTTCCTGCCAAGTAGGCACCTAGCAACGTTTATCTATTGATAGATAAATTAACTTACAACACAGGAAAAATTTCCTGCTAAATAATCTGCCAATAAACTACTACTTTTAAAATCAATATTAAGGAATTATTAACTTAAAACAAGCCTCTATATTTGCTAAAAAGTTACTTGTAAGTTAGTCTTGTCTTCTATTTGCACTAGAAACTAGACCAAAGTTACTTGGAAAAAGACTTTGTGTTTTTGCAGTGCAAAAGAGCAGCTTCTGCAGTGGATCAACCACAAGTTGTGTAACTTGTGGTTGCCTAGCAACGACCTGTGGTGTAGCTAACGCAGCAGCAGTTTCAGGTTTCGCTTCGTAAGTGGTTAAAAATAATTTTAAAAAACGGCATGGAGTGAAAACTGGATAAAACAGGAAAGATCCTGCCTTCAGTTTGGAAGCATTTCAGATATTTAAAACAAAAGCAATCAGTAATTATCAATGCTGACTGTTATGAAACCCTTACGTCACGCTAGGTTTTTCAGCCTTATCGTCGGTCCTACAGGAGAGATTTTAAATCCAGAGAGTTTTACCTTCACTGAGATCTTGGGTAAGTAGTGAGGGTTGCGCAGCTTGGTGGTGATGTAGAAGCGGAAGTCGGGCGCGTACTCGATGGTGGAGTCTCCCAGGCGGATGCACAGCGCCCCGCCCTGCTTGAAGGTCTGCTTCAGCAGCAGAGGCTCCAGGATGGGGTCCAGATCCTCGCCGATGTTCTCCAGCAGCACTGGAACACAAAACCCGCCTCATCTTTACAAACCATCATCATCATCCGGGTGTCAGCAGCTACAACGGTGAAGCTGCACCGTTTTAAATGGTTCCAGTCGAAGCAAATTGTTTTCTTCCACAACATGTCAGCGTCTTTGCTGAACTGGTTTCCAAAATGACTCTCACAGAGACAGAGCAGCGTAACGCTGTCAGGTCAACAGAGGGAAAAATATCCAGGGAAAGCTCAGAGGCTTTTGTCCCTCATTTCACTCAAACTCATATAGATTCATTACACAGAGAAAAACATGCATAACTTTTATTTTCTGTATTTTTGACGTACAAAAACGAACATTTAAAATTCAGCATTTCAGGTTAATAGAAATTTAAGGATTTGTGTGCTCATTTACTGGGTTGGGGCTCCTTTTGCATTAATTTCTGCATCAGGCCTGAATACTCCAGAAGGAAAATCTGGAATATTTGAAGCAGCCTCTGACAATCTGCTAATGCGCTAATAGGAGAGCTAATAGTTTGATTAGCAATTTATCAAGATAATAATTTAATGCTGATGCTTAAGATCAAGTATGTCCTATTTGTACCATTCAACATTCCTCATTTTGATTTCTTTTTTTTTATGAAGGATTTAAAAAATTCTTACTAATATTGCAAGTTTATTTTTTTAGCTACATTTCAATTTCATTTACGTATCATTACAATTTTATTCTCATAATTTTATGAGATTATTCTCGTATTATTCCAACTTTTTTCCATATTACTTCAAGTTTATTCTCGTAAGATTGTGACTTTATTCTCATATTATGACCTTATTATTATAACACTTTTGTTGTGACATTTTTTTCTCGTATTGTTACGACTTTATTTCCGGCTCATTCCAACTTTTCTTTCATATTATGACCTTTTTCTCACATTGTTGCAACTCTATTAGCGCTTTAGCATTAGCTTCTGCTACTGTGCTGATGTAGTGCTCTAGCGTTAGCACAGCTAGTGTTTAGTTAGCAGTGCCTACCACTGGCAGCTACTACCTTATTTTAGTTATGAGGACGAATAAATTGACCAACATTAACTCTTCCTCTGTGAATAACCAGGAAACCACTGAGGCTACAAACGCCGGACTCCCTAACATCACTGCTAATGTGATTTCACATTAAGTATGATAATGCTGTTCTCATGTTTCCAACGCTGGCCCGTTTATAATTGATGTTGCTCTGTCAGGAGGCAACTCGGCTCCCAGAGGCAACTGGGAGCGGCGACCTTTTCCAAACACAAACCAGCAGCAACTTGCTAATGATTACGTAGGAGAAACAACAGCTCTGTCCGGCTGGAGGAGCGAACAGCGGCGCATCGTTACGGACTGCGACACAAACACAAAGAAAGTGCAAAAGTGTGAAATAAGAAAAGAGGCCATCAGGGAAGGAGCTGTTCCCTCTGGGGACAATTTTACAGAGCCGTTGCTCTGCCAGTCTGCTGGCGAGCGAAGAGTCAAGTCGTTACTCAGATGTCCTTTTAATGTCTCTGTTTCTCACTTTAAAAACGTTGCCTCTGAATCCAGTCAAATGGAAGTTTTTTAGTGTTTTTCCTCCTCAGAGCAGCTTGTTCTGCTGTTTGGTGGTTCATTAGGCCAAATCCACTAAGAAGGTTCTGCTTTAGCGCTTCAGCACCATCAGCCCACACACTTCAATCAACCCGTTTTATTGGGGAAACTACAGTATTTCACCCCATTTCTGAGATCAGCTCATTCAGTCTCGTCGAGTCATTTTGTCGAGTTGTTTTGTTTCTCTGTCGTTAATTTAGGCAAATTATGTTAACTCCAATGCTCAAAGTTACAATAAGGGATCGGCTCGTTTATCATTTCCTGCCCAATGAAATTCAATTTCTGCATGAAATGACACTGAAAGGAATTATTTCACATAAATATGGTCGTGTAACAGGTAACAAAAGGTTGTTTCTCCAGACATTGTTGATGTATTAAGTTCTGCTTTTGACAGTTGGTGGTTACCGTAGCAGCCAGTAACCGTCAGCTCCGCCCCCTTTTTTCTTTCTGTGGTTTGTATGAGAATCAGCTCTGTTTTTTCTTTCCAGGTATTACAAGTATTACATTTCAACATGTATTTTAGACAAATTTAATTACATACAGTGTTTCATGAGTAATTTTGCTATGATTTGTATGTGTTTTTATCTGTTATTATTAATGTCCATTTTAGCTGTTTAAATTTACAAATATCAACTGCTGCTAACTGCTCATTGGGAGCCATTGTTTTGTTTAGGGTTATTTATTATATTTTATTTAATGTTTAGGGGCAGAAGCTGCTGGACTGATATTAACCATCAAAGTGACTTCCTCTTTTGTTAGAATAAATAAAGTGGATCTGAGTGTTTCTGTTGTGAAGTCAACCTACTGGACCTGAGACGAACGCTGAAGGGTTACAGTTGATGAATATGTAAATAAATGTGCTTCAATGACTTTTTGTGTTTTCATTAGGCTCTGTAGTAGGAATTACACAGGAATTTCCACAGCATTTCAGTGTTAAAGGTCAGCTGACCAGATTCTGAGCGGCTGATTGTAGTTTGTGGTTAAATGTTGTTTTTCTGTTTTGTTGTTTTTTTTTTTTAGATTTCTTGTCTAATAATTTAGGAGATACTGGACCGAGGTTGGACTGGTGGGACGGCTCGCATCAGGCAGCAGAAAATATCCCTTATTTTTAAATCCAAAACTTGACCGGTATGATTTCAATATGTTGAGGACACTAGCAGATGCTAACAGCTGCTAGCAGATGCTAACAGATGTAGCTCTCTCTGCGGCGTTAATGTGATTCTCTGCTGTTTTAAACACAGCAGCCAGAATCAAAGCCCATCTGAACAGAAAATCTCAGTGATGTGGCTGATTTCAGTTTCCCTCTGCAGAGACCAGAACAAAGGAGAGCAGCATTCTGTGAGGTGAAGAGTGACACCGTGTGGCCGGGGCTGGAACTGCAGATATAAATGAGGGGAAGGAGAGACCTGGGTTCCCGAACTGGATGCAGTTCTCCAGAGTGCGGACGAAGTCTGAGTCGCTCAGCTTGATGACATGGAGGCTGTTGGTTTTCTCCATGTTCTTCACCCACTTGTTGGCCTGACCCTGGGGGTCGATCATCAGCGGCCATCGCCTGGCGTTACTGGAGGGAGGGAGGGGGTAGATGGAGAGAGAGAGAACAAGAGAGAATAAGAGAGAGAGAGAACAAGAAAAAAGAGTGAACAAAAAAAGAGAGAGAGAGAGATTCATACACAGGACAATGCCTTGCAAAAATATTCGCATGCCTTTATAAAATAACCCAAAAATTTGTTTTTATTGGGATTTTATGAGTTACATGAACATAAAATATTGTATCCATCCATCCATCCATCCATCCATCCATCCATCGCCTTAAAATAATGTATTAGGGAACAAGATGGCTCCTCAAAAGCAAAGACAACCAATCGGCTACTGGAGGACAAACTGACTACTTCTCCTCACTCTGCAAGACGATTAATCGTGATTAATCGTCTCATTGAGATAATATACTGACAACAGTTGGAATTTAAAATCGATTGTATTGAAATTAGTTCTTAGTAAAATGCTTTAAGACAATATTTGTTGTTATTTAAATAAACTGAATTCTTTAGAACCAGAAAAATGACATTATTTCCTAAAGAAAGGACCTGGATGTGATGCAACCTGCAAAATCTGTTTCATTTTGCTTTTATCTGCCTCCCAAAGTTTGTAAACTATTAAATAAAAAATCACATCCATTTGTTTTGGATTTCAGGTTTATCAGTTGTTTTTTGTCACATTTGTTTCTCCGTCTCTGTTATCAAACTTGAGTATTGCTAAGATACAACCTGGTGTGTTTTCCCTCCAGGCTCAGATAATATCTGTGTTTTTCTTTGTTTGCAGAATTGAAGCTTCTCTCACAGTTTGCTAATAGCAGCAAACAGCAGATGTCCAGCAGAAAAGACTTCATCTCTTTACAGCGACGGCTTTAAGGTTTTTACCAACAAGCCAGGAGCGATGAAGACACACGCTTTGATTCGCCAAGTCTAAAGGAGCTGAGTGTTTACATCTTTCTTGTTTTCATTTCACTTTATTTGCTTGAGAAACCCCCCAGAAATGATTAAATTGAGATTTTATGAGAAAGATCAACACAAACTGACGTTTTTTCTTGCTAGAAAAAAAAAATGTTTGGATTAATCTAAAAAAAAAACCCCAAAAAAACAGAACTTTTCAGATTTTCTATAAAATTTTCTAGAAAAAACTTTTGGAGTATGAAAAGTCAAAAATTTGCTTGAAAAAAAGAAAAAAAAAATTAGAATAATCTCAGACATTTTCCAGATTTTCTTTTTTATTTCTATGCTTAAAAAGTAAAAAAAAAAAAATCTAAGTTTTTTCTAGCAAATTTCCAATTTTTGCAACTCTTATATTTCCTTGTTTTCTTTTTTTTTTGGCGGAAATTTTAATTTAAGCAGAAAGACAAGCATGCAAAATAATATTTCAATGAATTATTGTAACTTAAATTTTAGATTTTGTAACAATTTTATTTTAAAGAATTTTTAAAAATTCTCATATTCCCTCCAGCTTTCTGCGAGCCTCTAGCGCCCTCTGGTGGCTGATATGTGACATAAAATCCCAGTAATTTGTGTGTTCAGTGTGTAGAAATAATGTGACTAGAAGTGGGAATGTCTTTGTGTTCTGAACCCACGATATCATGATGCCGTTTTCTATGGAGAAGCTGTCTGACGGCAGGCCGGCGATGTTCCACGCCTGGATCTTTACCGGTTCGCCCAGAGAGCTGGTGAGCGACATGTTGGAGGAACACGGGATCTCCATGGCCTTACACATTTCCAGCCACTTCTCCGTCTGATCCTGGAGGAAACGTTTCAACAATCAGTAAAAACACAAAAAAAAACATCAAAGATTTGAGCTGGACGCATAATGCTATGCTAGCATTTAGCATGCAGAAGAACTTTAAGCTCAAAAGTAGAGTTAGCTGCAGCAGGCGGACATCTTGGCTGCCTCCACCTGTCTGTATTTGGAGGTGAAGGCTCCCAGGTAAGCCACGATGCCTGATGAGATTAGCATGTCCCCAGTCAGATTATTGTAAAGCAGGCCCAGATTATAGGCCATTTCACTCCAGCGGGTTTTCTCTCCGCCCAGGCCTCCGATCAGCTGCTCGGCTCGCTCCAGTTTCTTACTGCACAGATCCACCTGCAGAACAAACCAACACAAAGTCAAAGTTTGGAAACATTTATTTCAACAAGGACAATAGTTTCAGCATAACTGTATAAAGTTTGAGCCCAAAAACATTTTTTGAAACAAAAAAAGCAAACTTGAATTTGAAGAACTTTTATTTTCAGTTCCATTTTTTTCTTTGCTTCATTTTGAATTGTTTATTAGTTCCAAAATTATTTTTCACATTCAAATCTTTTATTTTAGTTTCCATTCTTTCAGTCTCAAAATTACTTTTCAGCTTCAAAATATAATCTTTTGAGCTACTTTTATTACCCCAATTAGCTCCATACGATTCCCAGTTTCTATGCAGCTCGAACTGCTCAGTGCTGTTAGCTTAGCGCTTTAAAGTGAGAGTTGTTACAGACCTGGAACTCCAGATCAGCTTTCTTGTTCTTGTTTGCCTCCAGAGTCTCTTCCAGCTTCGCCAGTTTATCCTGGACTTCTTTGAGCGCCGCCTGCTTGATGTGCAGAGCGTCCATGGCGACCTTCAGCTCTCCTTCAGCTTCTGCAAGTTTGGCTTTCTTTGGCGCAACCACCTTGGCCACTCTGTATGCATATTCACAAGACGAAAAACAATTTATACAGAATTGTATGGAGCCACATTGCTCCAAAAATTTCTTTAGAAACTGGAAAAAAGATTTCAAATTGACTCAAAATTTTGAAACTGAAAAAAAAAAAATTGAAACTAAAGAAAATATTTGAAGTGGAAAAAAGATCTCAAACTGGAAAAAGAGGTCAAAATTACTTTTCATATTGAATTTTTTTTAACTAAAAAATAAAAAAAATGAAGCAAACCTTTTGGCCCAAATTCAGCTCCATAAATTGTGAAAATAAAGTTTCTTCAAATTTTTTTTAAAACTGAAAAAGAAATTAAAACTGAAAGGAAAACATTTGAAACTGAAAAATAATGTACAAACTAGAAAATGAATTTGAAACAAATAAAAAAAAGTTCAAAACTACTTTTCAGATTCAATTTTTTTTTTTTTTAGTTTAACAAAAACAATTTGTAGCAAACTGTATGGCCCCAGTTTAGCTCTATAAATTGCATTCACAAATTAAAAAATCTGGAATTATATTTTTAATTCTATAAATTATTATTTTATTAGATAATTTTAAACTGACTGTTTTTTAGTAAAAAGAAGTTGGAGCAAAAGTTTTAAAAGTTATTTTAACCTGAAAAAAATTTTAATGAAAAGAAAAGATTTGATACTGAAAAATAAATAAATACATTTCAAGATGAAAAAAAATGTAAAAACTCCTTTAAAGATTCAAGTTTATTTTTCAGTTTATCTCCATAGAATTTAAGCTACGATGGAAATAAATACTACAAAAATAAAGTCAAAAATTGGTAAAGATTTGGAGCAAGCTTTATGGCCACAATTGAGCTCCATAAAATTCAAGCAAAACAGGAAATAAACACTGTAAAAACCATGGGTAAAAATAGATGTTTATAAATACAGATAAGATTCAGTTAAATGTGAGTGAGACAAAGTGCTGAAGGGAAACTCTTACTTGTCGTACTTGTCCATGGCACAGACCCACTTACACATTCCCTCCGCCGCAGTGGACGCCGTTCTGATCTTCTCCGGCACAAAGTCCGGGTTGGTGATGTACTTCTGGCGGATGACGGTGATCAGGTTGAGAGGGATGTTGTCCTTGTTGTACTCATGCAGACTCTGCAGGAAGCGCATGTCTCCCAGCAGCTTCTTGGCTGGACCCCAGTAGTCCTCCACCTTCTTCAGAGAGCCGCCCGGGTCCGGGATTCGGTCCGGCTTGACGCCCTTCAGGATGCAGATGGCCTCCATCACCAGCTTCACCCCTGCAGGCGGGTTCTTCATGGACTTCACCAGCGAGATGTCCTGCACATTTCAGCACACAAGTCAGAAAAGATGGGAAAAATGGAACAGAATAAAAGGAGTGGGAATTCAAACTCATTTTTGAACAAATATGGCAGCTAAGACTGATTCCTATGTTACACTGCAAAAACGACAAAAGATTTTGGTCTTGTTTCTAGTGCAAACATCTTAGTACATTTGTAAGACAAATCTACATTTTTAGGAGGAAATATGAGTTTGTTTCAAGTCAATAATTTTTACAATCTACACAAAAAATTATTAGTTCCACAGGAGGATTATTTCATTTATAACAAGACATTTTTCCCATATTTTAAGTGAAATAATCAGCCAGTGAAACTACTAATTTTCATCTATATTCAAGCATTATTTACCTACATATAGGTAAAAAGTTACTAATATCTCAGTTTTACCTTATTTCAAATGTATGAAGATATTTGCACTAAAAACTAGACAAAAATATTTTGGCAAAATATGTAACTTATGTTTTTGCAGTGAGAAGCGACGGAAGGGTTTCCCAACAACCTGTTGCGTAACGTGCGGGTTACCTTTGCAGTGAGCACAACAATGTTGTTTGTGTTCGTATATGTATTCTTGTTTTGTTTATTCATTGCCATTTTCAATTTAAAGAAAACATATTATCATATAAAATCCATTGAATTTTGCGATTTAATCAGCAGAAAGGTTCCTTTTGGCGCCTCCTACCTGCGGGGTGAGCGTATTCAGCGCGTCCAGAGCCGACTGCAGGATGGGCGTGGCTTCGGCCAGGTCGGCGTCGCACTCGTCCTTTATGGCCTTGGCGGCCATGGCTTGCTCGTTGGACACGGCCTCGTCCTCCTTCACCACCTTCTCCGTGGCGGCCACCTCCTTGGATTCGCGCTCGATCACCACCATCATCTCGTCCACCTGTTTGCTGGCCACCAGCAGCTGCGGCTGCAGCGCCTCCAGCTCCACCTGCATGGTGGCCACCTGGTCTGCGGCCGACTGCAGCTTTTCCAGACCAACTTTGTAGCGATACTTTAGCTGCATCACCTCACTGGGCAGAGAGGGAAGACAATATAGCTGATGTCCAGATGGACTGAGATGAAATAATCGCTTAAAGTCAGTGGTGGGCACATTTCTGCTAATATGCTAATAGCATAGCTAAGTTAGCGTTTTACCGCTATACCATTTTTACTAAAGTTGAACAACAGTATTGAAGTTTTAGCAATCAACTGTTTCCTCTCTCGTGTTCCTTAGCAATAGCTTCGTCTAAATACCATGTTGATATAGCTCTTTAGCATTTTTGCTAACTTTGAAAACATTTAGCACATACTCTTCCACAATATAGTTGTAGCGCTTTAGCGTTAGCTTCCGCTGAATACCTTGTTAGTGTAGCGCTTTAGCATAATGCAACTAATCTTTGACTAGTGTTTTAGTGTTAGCTTCTGCTAACTATTTCCTTAGCGGTGCCCACCACTGCTGTAATATTAGACCTAACGATGCGATTATCTCACGCTCTTTTCGTCCTCAGCAGGTTTTTGAAAGTGGAAATGAGCTCCAGGTAGGACGTCGGGGTGACGTAGTTGTAGCGCTGCAGCTCGTCCAGAAAGCGAGCCGACAGCTCCATCGTGGACGTGTGAAACCTCTTGCACATGTGGATGCAGCCCTGCCGGTACTGATCCGTCATCTCAACGTCCTCCAGGAAGCGATTGGCCACGGCTTGCAGGGCGTCTTCAGGCCAAGGCTGAAGGACGCAGAGATGTGTCCAGTTGATTATCAAGAAAAGTTGTTCTTTAGACCAAGTATGATTGAAATCATTAAAATGGAAGTACATCCTCTTTTGATCTGAACACTATTGAAGTTTGCCTCCACCAGAGTAGTAGAAATATTAAAAATATCATTGGATTATCAAATGTTCTGTTAGGAAATGTTTCAGCCAACCTACACAGTTTTAAAGCTCATCATTCCAACAATGCAGAATATCACTGTAAAAATATTTCAAGTGTCGATACAAGCATAAAAATGTGTACGATCACCACTCAGGTTGTATGGTTTTCATATTTAGTGCAAACATTTATTCTCCATTACAACCATGGCGGCCATTTTGAAAAATGTTGATGGTTAAGTTAGCTTCTGCTAATTTTTCAATTATTAAGTGGTTTAGTGTTAGCGGAGTTAAGATTCTTATCATAGATAATATATTCTCCAGTATAAAAATGGAAACAGAGGGACAACATCAAGAAAATTTATATGATATCTATCAAAATATGTAGCTGTGATTTGTCTCCAAACAAATTCCTTTAATTGATGATTTCAGGGAAAAATAATTTTTTCATAACAACCATGGTGGCCATGTTGAAAAATCAAAACAGTATCAGTAAATATGATTTGTACTGGTCCATGTTTGATTTGACACCAAATGCCAATAAAAATGGGCAAATTAAGTGAAAAAAAAAAAATAAATCTTGAAAAATGGCCGCCATCTTGAATGTTTCTATGGCTGATGTTTATTACCTCTGGGATCCAAGTTAGGTTCTTGTGTCCACATATGAAAGACTCAACAATCTGCTGCACTATAAAACTTCAGACCAGACCTGCAAACTCAACAGATCCCATTGTACCTAAACATTGACCGTCCATCAGTGCCCCCATCCAAGCTCAGAAAGTTCTGGTACCAAAGTCATGAAATCGGGTTACTCGGCCCACCTGGAACCAGTTAATGGTGCAGCAGTTAATGAGGGCGGGGAATCGGCGTAAGCGGTCCCTGAAGGCGTCGCCGATGGGACTCATGGCCAGAACCACGTGCAGCTGTGTGCGGCAGCGCTCCAGGAACATGTTGAACAGGGCGAGCGGCGAGCCGTCCGTCTGCTTGTCGCGATCGCGCTGCCGGTCCAGAACCCGCATCTTCTCACAGATTTCCTGCTTCTCGTCCACGGCGAACAGGTTGGGAACCTGGAAAAAAACATCAACATGTCAGCCTCCCTGCCAAAGTTTTAGTCACTTTAAAATGAATCCAATGACTTTCAACTCATCCATTCCTATTTTTATGGGTGTTATTTGTAAAGTCATTCAATAAAAAATTAAGAGCAATATTTTTGTTTATTTAGTCAATCATAAGACAAAAAAGGGTATTCATTTTTCAAAACTATATTTTTACCATATTTAGCTAACAACCTAAATATTTAGTTTGTTAGTTAAATATTGGAAATGTTTAGTTTGAAAAATTAAACTTAGTAGTTTGGAAATTTGTAGTTTGCAAACTAAATATTTAATTTGGAACTAAATATTTAATTTAGAAATAAACATTTAGCTTCTAAGCTATATTAACATAGCTAGCAAACTAATTATCAAGCTTGGAAATTAAATGTTTATTTCAGAAAATAAAATATTTAGTAGTTTAATTTAGAAACTAAATATTTAATGTGGAGGTAATTATTTATTTTCCAAACTAAATGTTTAGCTAGTAAGCTAAATACTAGCTTTGGAAATGAAATGCTGAGTTTGAAATATAAATATTTAGTTTGGAAATTAAATTGTAATTTGGAAAAAAAAATATTTTTCAATATTGCAAGATAAATATTCAATTTGCTGTTAAATATTATAATTACTATTTTTCAAACTAAATATTTAGCTGGCAAGCTATTTATGTCCGAGCTAAACCTTTAATTTGGAAATTAAATGTTTATCTTAGAAAGTAAATATTAACTATGGAACTAAATATATACAAACTAAACATTAAATTCCCAACTAAATATTTAGCTATCAATCTATTTAGCTTGCTAGCTAACTATTTGGAAATTAAACTAAATGTCTAATTTCCAAACATTTATTTTGGAAATTAAATGTTTATCTTAGAAAATAAATATTTAGTTTGGAACTACACATTTACTTTAAAAACTAAATATATAAATTGTAACAAAATATTTAGTTGATGAAGGAAATATTAGCTAAAATCTAAACATTTAGTTGGGGAGCAAAATATTTAGCTTCACAATTAAATATTTAACTTGCGAATTAAATATTTAATTTGAAACTGTGACATTTAAAAATGAATAACATCATTTAGTTGTTTTTTTTTACTTTATGACTAAATAAACTAACACATTGCTGTTAATTTTTAACAGTTCTCTGGTCTCACCTCTCCGGTGTTCAGCAGGTTGCCGATGTCCTCCAGGAAGGATTCCTTCTTGATCTGCGTGTCGGTGAAGAGGAAGATGCCGTGCGCCTCACCCTGCGTCGACTTCCTCATCACCAGCTTCAGGTCTTCGTGCCACTCGTTGCTGCCGTACGTCTTGGTGATTTCCACCTGGAAGAGCTCCGAGTCGGCCATGTAGGCGGCCAGCCGGGTGAGCGACTGGCGCCCGCTGCCGCCGACGCCCACCAGCAGCGCGTGGCCGCTCGGCTGCTTGATGATGCGCGAGATGCGGCAGACGTGCTCGATGGCGAAGCGGAACAGCACCAGGTTCATGGGAGCCTTGCTGATGTTGTTGTACTCGTCCAGATGCGCCTCCACCACCAGACGCAGCTGCTCCAGGTTCGGCACCTCGCAGTAGTTCTGGTCCTCGCCCTTCGGGTCGTGGAAGTCGCAGAACATGAGGCTGCGCAGGTCGTCCTCCGTCACCACGCCGTCCTGGTCCTGGTCCAGGTGCTGGAACAGCTGGTGGAAGTCCTCCTGCATCTGCTCCGCGAACACCACCTGCAGGTGGCTGACGAGCCAGGAGCGGTCCGAGTCCTGCACCAGCCGGTCGCAGTACACCCTCAGAACCTGACCGGGCCCAGCAGAACTTTATTACAGCAGAACATGTCAGCAACAAGGCTGCTCAAAAAAACCCCAGCAAAACAGCAACAAACATCACATTTGATCAAAGATCATCACATAGCTGCTTTTCATTACAGACGTGAGAAAATTTCTGTCTACACTGCAAAAACTCAAAATTTCACCAAAAATTTGTGTTTAGTTTCCAGTGCAAATGTTTTAGTGGACTTGAAATAAGACAGAAAATGATTCGGAAAGATGTAAGTTTGTTTTATAACTATTTTATATTGACGAAAAAGTACCAGTACTAGTTCCACTGGTAGATTATTTACTTTATAATAGGACATTTTTCCATGTTACAAGTGAAATAATTCACCAGTGAAACTAATCATTTTTATTTATACTCAAGCATTATTTACCTAATACTAGCTGAAAAGTTACCAGTAAGTCAATTTTGTCTTATTTAAAATGTACTAAGATATTTGCACTAGAAACTAGACAAAAATATTTGGTAAAATTCTGTGTTTTTGTAGTGAGGGAATAAGGAAGGGATCCCTACACTGCAAAAACACAAAATCCTACCAAATATTTTTGATTTAGTTTAGTGCAAATATCTCAGTACAGTTGAAATGTGACAAAAAACTGAATTACTAGAATTTTGTCAGCATGGTAGAGGAGATGGTTTTAGGTAAATAATTATTTTATATTGATGAAAAAGTTCTGGTTCCACTGGTAGATTATAAACCGGACTTTCCAGAAAAACGGACTGGAGTTTGATTAAAGCAGACTGAACGGGTCATGGCCTGATGGACGGCCCGGCTGTTCTCCTCTGTTACCTCGTGGACCCAGAGCCGTTTGATGACAGACGGCTCGTCTGCGGATTCGGGCCGGGACAGGCAGATGCCCTGGATGACCCGGGAAACGTCGCGCAGGTTGAACAGGTAGTGGGACTTGGCTGGTGTTGGCAGCAGGTTCTTGGTCGCTTCCCGGTACACGGACAGGGTGCTGTTGACGATGTCAGAGGTCAGAGACGCGATGTAACTCGGGAAGGGAAACCTGGAGGTAAAAACGGATCAGAACTTAGACAGGAAACCTCTGTTCAAGTATGGGATTAAAATCTTGTCTGAACTTTTAATTTCATTTAATGAATGAACTGAGGGATTTCAGTCCAATTATAGACAGAAAACGCCATAAGCACTGCAAAACATTAAATCTTATCAAGTCTTATCAAGTAATGCAAATATCTTAGTACACTTGAAAAGAAACAAAACTAACTTACATGTAACTTTTCAGCAAAACATAGGAGCTTGTTTTATGTCAATAATCCTTGAATAGTGATGGAAAAAAGAAATGGTTCAACCGGGAAATTGTTTCACTTATGACAAGAATTTTCTTCCATATTATATGTGAAATAATCTGCCAATTGAACTGGTATATTTTCATCAATATTAAGGAATTATTGACCTAAAACAAGCTCATAAATCTTACTGAAATGTTTCCTATAACTCAGGTGTGTCTTATTTCAAGTGATGATATTTGCAGTAGAAAATAAACAAAAATACTTGGTAAGATTTTGTGTTTTTGCAGTGCATTTGTCTGTTTAGGAACCTCCATTTTGAGTTTTTAAATAACTTTGTCCAAAAGAGTTGAGCAATGTTTTAAAATGTAAAAGTATTTTTTAAAAATTTAAAAATACTTTTGAAGATGCACGCCACACTTTTCAGATTTTTGTTTCCAAAATGTGAAAACTGTTGTTACCTTATGGTGAAATGCCAATCTGTGATCCTGGAGAAGATCATAAACATTGTCTTCTCGTCGAATTCGTTGATGGTTGTCACGTTAAAATGGCGGAGGAAACGAGGAGTGACAGGATTCCTTCCACCGCCTGAAAAACAAAGAATTTAATCGTCTGGTCTAAAAATATGACTTACTTACAAATAAGAATATTTTCAAAAAGTGTTTATTTCATTCATAGTGTTAGAGTATTAGAACCAGGCTACACAATTATTTGTTTAATTACAAGGATACAGACACGATATTAGGAAAACAAAAACATAATTTTACCAGAAAAACATCTTTAAATTTTAACTTTATATTTTTGTCTGTCTGGTGATGTAATTGTTAAATATTCAATGATGTTTTGATCAGTTACTCGGTACATCAAACGACTTTTTACCAAATAATTTTTAACTTTAGCTCGAGTAATTTTTTGGATGGATACTTTTTACTTTTAGTTGATTAAAAACATATTGAAGTGATGCTGCTCTTACTTGAGTAAAATTTGTGGGTTATCAATGTTTTGCTGCTTTAGGGCGTCTTGTCACTTTAAATCCAAAGAAGCTGCTGCTGGCCACATCCCCAAATGTTTACACTCACACGTGAAAATGGCTGGCAACAGAGCCACAATTGTACGACAGTACATCTTTGAAAAGCAGAAGTGGAGCCTCCTGCACAACCAACACGAAAGCAGCAAGTGGTTTCTGGATGGCAAGTTAACAACAAAAGTCTTGTCTTTTCCAGAAGCCATTGTACAGCTGACTAAACGTGCTGTAACTCAGCTTGGGTTGCTAGGTAACCGGCAGAACGCCGCGAGGGTTGCTAGGTAACGTTGGAATGTGACTTAATAATCGGGTGGCTTTAGAAATGGCTCATTTTCCAGACACCAAAAAACTTCTGGGAGTTTTTAGAAGCAGTAGAGACCGACATGGAAGAACACAAACATCCAAAATGTGACTTTTGGCACAACAGGTGTCCTTCAACTGCCAGTAGATGTGGAGGAAGAGGATGAACTGCTTCCTGTGAAACAGGGCTGCTGCTCACCTGGTGGCCCCATGGCACAGATGATCTGAATGTCCGTCAGGCGGATCATGGCGCAGTCTTTCATGTCATACCAGTTCCAGTGGTCCAGCCACTGGCGCAGCAGCTCCACAGGAGGCTGAGCGCCGTAAACCTCCCTGGCTGGCATGTTGACGTCGTCTACGAACACCACCTGCGAGGAACCCAGCAGATGAGGTCACATCCGACGACTGGCAGGTGTTTAAGCATTTAAAGTGTTGACAGAGACACGAGCCGTACCATTTTCTTCCCCATCGGAGGCCCGAACACGCCTTTTCGCCGCTTATCGAGCTTGGATATGATGAGGTTTTGAGTCTGGGCCGCTGTGGTCTGGGCTGAGAAGCTGATGAATAACGGGCTGTAAGCATCCTTCTGCAGCTTAGTCAACAGGAAGTCCTTCAGAAAACAAACAGGAAGTGGAAACATCAGATTTTAGATGGTGGGCGTGTCCAGTGGGGAGAACATAAACGTTATTGACTCATGGATGTGAAATAAAGTATTACTATTTAGATTATAATAGAAACACCTTGCAAACAAACCTGATCCAAACAAATGAGAAGATTAATTGTGATTAATCGGTTAACGAAATAATCACCAACTAATTAAGAAATAAATTTATTTCCGGATTTAAAAAAGAAAAAAAAAAAATTGTTTATTTTATTTTAATGTATTTCTAATATTGTCTAAAAAAGGCATAAATGGTTAAATGAAAAACATGAAGAATGGCCTATTTTTAACCGATTAATTGATTAATTGTCAGAATAATCTATTAATAAAATCAATTACTATAATAATCATTAGTTGCAGCTAGTTGAATGTTTTATCCCCGAACTGGATTATTTGTTAATTTGCATTTTTAATATATTTCTACTATTGTTTAAAATAGTCTTAAGTGATTAAATAAAAAATCTGGAGAATGTGTTAATTTTTATCCAATTAATCTACAAATTGTCAGAATAATCAATTGAAAACATGTCATTCCGGTCTAATCGGGTGATCAGAGCATCATAATTACAGAAGCTATGCGACTGAGACGATGAGAGGATGCAACCCAACTGGTCCCAGTCTGATTCTGGACCAGAGCAGAGGAAGTGAAGCAGCGCCGTGTGCAGGTAGCGGGAAGGGCATCGTGTCGTTTGTTTTCTCATGCTTTCCTCCTCTATCACGTCTGCCAGGTTTGGGATTCAGTCACGGTCTGCTGCCTGCGGCGTGGGATGGAGGCGCTCCGCCATGCAGGCAGGCGGGGAGCTCAGGGCCGAGCAGCGGGCTCCCCGGTGAGATCAGCTCCGTTTACCCGCCAGCCCAAAGTTTGAGCAAACTAATGGATGAAGCTACAAGGGCGGGGAGAGAGTCCTCTGTCCAAATACAGAACGATCCACCGAGAAATACTCTGTCTTCTTTCAAGAAACTCTGTTAACTCTGTCACAGAATCTAAGAGAGAAAGTAGCAGCCAAGAGCAGCTAATCAGTTTTAGCACCTCTAATCCAGACAGTTCACTGCTGTGGATTACACTGGTGTGTGTCAACGAGGCACCAATTTCAATTAACTAATTAGTTACATAAATCTTAACATAATTAATTACATTATTTGTATTTTATATACAAAAGCCCCTAGCCGGAACCTTTGTTTGTGTTACCGGTAGACCCCTAAAACTGACGCACAAGCTGCATTCGCATTAATGGACGATAAATCTGCTTCTTTCGGCCCCTGGGGTTAATCTTTGCTTCAAAAAACAATCAGACGGGACGCTGGTAAAGACAAACGTTGTGTTCAAGATGTGCTAAAAGCAGTTAGCTTCTCAGCTAAGCTTTTCAAGGCTAAAATAACATCTCAATGCTAAAAATGTAGCAGCTAGCTTGTTCCACGAACGGCCGTAGCACTTTGCACCAATCTGATAGTTGAATAACAAGGATAACAGATTAAAAACAATAAATATCTTTGTTGTTGAGCTCATATGTCTATTTATTTAATATTATTTAACTTTAAGATCCACTCATAAAATTGAGAGACGGCTACTTATTAATTTGAGGACACATAATTTTTTATAAGGCCCAAAATGAAAATGAGCTTGACGACTATGTTGTATAGAGAGAAATGTTCATCTCAAATATTAAAAAAAATGAAGACAGCTGCTAATCTTTTCAGGAGTGTATGTCCCAAAAATTCAGAGCATACAAACGCTGCAAAAACCAAAATATTACCAACTATTTTTGTTTAGTTTTTCTTGTGCAAATATCTCAGTAAACTTTAAATAAGACAAAACTAACATAGGTGTAACTTTTCAGCAAGAAATCTGAGTTTTTTAAGTCAATATTTCCTAAATATCGATGAAAAAGTTGCAAGTGAAATAATCTGTCAGTATGACTAGTACTTTTTCATCAATATTAAGTAATTATTTAATTACAATAAGCTCTTATTTTGCTGATATGCTACCTATAAGTTATTATTTTTTCTTATTTCAAGTGTGTTAAGCTATTTGCACTAGAAACAAAACCAAAATCACTTGGTAATATTTTGTGTTTTTCTAGAGCGCTTTAGAAAGTCGGCCATTTTGGCTGCACCTTCATACTTTAAAATCCACCGTTTGGACTCACAGTGATGTAGGCGCTCTTCCCGGTTCCGGTGGGGCCGATGAAGATGGTCGGCTTCTGGTGAGTAACGAGGAGCTGCATGAGCGCCATGTAGCGCACGGTGTTCTCCGTCGGCACGATGATCTCGTTGAACTGCAGGTCTGCTCCGATGGCGGGCGCAGTCTTCAGCTCGTCCGTCCAAAGCTCCCACCGGCCCAGACCCTGAGGAACCAGAAGTTAGGCGGCTCAGTTTTAGGATCACTCTGCTCTGCATTAAACATGGAGACAGTTAATGAGAAGAGAAACACACCGATCTGGGGATTTAATCGCATTATAAGCTGGATGTTTTTTGGTGAAACTGATTAGTTTTTAAGTTTTGTATTGTCTGTAAAGTGAAACGGAGTCAACCAAAAACTGGAGCCGCTGACTGGAATAATTTGGCAGCATAAACTAAAAAATCTGATTTGATTTGATATTTGATCACACTGTTCTTCTTATGTGTCTCTAGCAATTTACTGGTATTTAGTACGTAAACATTTGATCTTGAAATAAGTTAAAAACATTTTTAACTGACCCAAAACAAGAGCCTTTAATATCAGATGTTAAGAAAAGATTGTGCCTCCTCAAAAGTAAATATCTGGTATCAGCTGCAGGTGCGTCTGATTGGGAGTCATCCAGTCAGACGTTGCTTTACGGTCGTACCTCTTTAATGAAGCGGTACTGGTAGACCAACCCGTCGGAGGGTAAAGGAACCGTCAGCGGTTTTGGCGGCATTTCGACTTCTCCCAGAATGCCATGAAGGTTCATCGTCTCTTTGCTCAAAGGTCCGGTCAGGATCTCTCTCACCACGGAGTCGAACTTCTCTCGACCCAAATCGTCGCAGGTGGAGCCGACCGACCACACCAGGCAGAACACGAAGATGCCCTTCGAACAAGAAAAGAACAGCGTCTGACACTGATTTCTTTTTGAGATTATAGCTGAATATCACGTCCTGTTTATGAGATTTTTCTGTCAAAAATCTCATAAATTTTCTCTAAAAGAGTCAAGAAAATTTCTAAATTTAAAAAGTCTAAAATTTGCTTGAAAAAAACTCAAAAATGTTGAAATTAATATAAATAAAATTCCCACTTCGGTTTAGTTGCAGCAGTAGGAAACGGTTTAAAATGGGAAAGCGACAGCATTAGTCATTGTAGATACAAAAATGAAAAAAAGAAAAGCAAATTTGTTAAAAAATATCTGAAATTTGGAGATTGAAGAAATTTTCTGAAAAAGAATAAAAAGTTCTGAATTTCAAAACTTAAAAAATTTGCTAGAAAAAAACTCAGAAACTGTTAAATCTAAGAAATTTTCTAAAAAAAACAAAAAACAAGGAAATGTTATCGATAATTTACAAAAAAACCCTCAGAAACTTTGAGAGTAATGATTGACAGTTTTGAGGAACAAAAACTTGGAAATTTCAGAGACTTTGACTTTAGAAAATTTCGGAGTTTTTTTCTAGAAAACTTTCAAACTTAGGAATGTCCTTGTTTTATTTTTTATTGTTTCTAGCAATTTCTCACATTTTTAAACTTTAAAATCTCCTTGTTTTTTGTAGAAAATTTCTAAAATTAATCCCAAAATCTCTGAGTTTTTTCTAGCAAGTTTTCAACTTTTCAGATTCTAGAATATTTCAGAGATTAATCTCAAAATTTTAGATGTTTTCTGGAACAAATTTCCTCCTCTTTCTTTCTGTCTACAACGCCTCGAACATGTCGTATAAGACAGGATGGAGTGTTTTCCCATGTTAAACTCTTTCCTGCTCCTGCAGCTACACCTGAGTGGGAGGTTAAACCAAACAGGATTTATTCTTAGAAAAGCGTCTTAATCACCGTGGAGCACCAACGCCTTCAGTGGTTAAATCCTCTTAGAGCCGCCATTTAGAGCTGGAACAGTAGGTTAGCTGCCTCCATTTTTAGTTGTTAAGTTTTCTGAGGTTTCAATAAAATGCTTTGAAAAATTACAGGAACACGGATCAGTTATGATTAAAGACAAAAGGCTGTGTGATTTAGTGGTTCCAGATTTCATCTCGTGTGAGATTATTTAAATCAGGAATTTTGAACGAGATGACAGGTCCTCTCAGAATAATACTCTTAATAGTCCTATTCAGCAAGTACTACTCAGAGAACTTGCTGAATAGGACTCTGAAACTATTCAACACAGAAACTCAGTGTAACAGCCAGCTGGGCCATTAAAGCTCATATCTGTGAGAAATGTCAGCTTCATGACCTGACCTGTTCTTTGAGGCCATTCCTTTGGGTTTGTAGGTCAAAATAAAGCGTCTGAATTTATGGGTTCATTAAAAAACTGATGGCAGCACATTGTAACTGAAGCCATCCTTGTTGCTCATCAAACAGACTCTTAACACCTCGACGTGTTTTAGCAACACTCCGTGTTTGAGGCTCCGCACCTTAAGGGACAAACGTTCCAGTTTCACACAAATGTATTATTATTTAATATACATACATTTCTTTTACTAAAAACAATTAAGTACTCTAACTACATATCTCAACAGTAAAAGTATTTATTCTACTTGCAAATATAATAATTTTATGCTTTGTTAAATAAGTACCTATAATGTTAGGTAACTTGATTGCTAGCTAGTTAGATTGGTATCAAACTTGACTCTAGCTAGCTAGCTAGATATCTAGCTAAATAGTTAGATTAGTGGCCATTTTGATAGCTGGCTAGATAGTTAGATTGATAACTAGCTAACCATCTAGCTAGATATATAGAGATCAAGCTTGATCAATTGCTTGATAGCTAGATATGTAGCTACAGTATGTAGTACATAGAATCATAGCTAACAGGATGAAAGATGACAGATAATATGCATAATATTGTGCTTTCAAAATTAGTGAATGTTATTTCTGTCCAATCTTAAGCCTTTATAGTCGCACCGATCTGTTAAATTAAATAAAAATGTGCTTATCCTGGAGTTAAAGATGTAATTTATTGATGTTTCATAGAGATTCTGTGGTTCTATGTTTTTTTCTGCATGTCACAAACATTTTATTTGGACCTGAAATCGAGTCAGCCTCTGAAAAGAGGGCAGCATATGTCTCCCTAATGAGCAGAACAACAGGTACAGTGGCTGCAAATAAAGGTTATTCTGTCAAACATCTCACTGTGTAAGAAAAGTTTGCTATTACTAGTCAGAGTTAAGTCTGCACAAATAAAAAGCCTTGGCTAGTGTGTGTCTTATTGCATGAGACATGAAACAAAATCCACAAGAAAGGGATGTCTCTGTTGCAATCAAAAAAGAAAACTAAAACAACACAAATCAGCAGGGATTCTGTAGAGATTGTAAATGAGGCTTAACAGCCTCATGATGGCTCCTGCTGCTAAAAAGCTGATTAATTCAACACTTTGATAATGACTGGCGGGGAAACATAGCAGAGAAGGTTGAAAGGCATTCATCAGTGCCATTTGCCACGGGAAGATAATAGCAGCGTTCTCAAAGAATCGTTGCAGGAGGCAACAAAACAGGTCTCCGAAAATGTATTTTTCTGTTCCCTCTGTGGGGGAGCAAATCTTCATAATTAAAGCAATCTAATATTGAGATGTTATTTGGGTAAAAAAAAATATGTTAGGATGAGCCGTTTTCCCAGGATGAAGTAAATATCACCATGTTTAAATCTCAGCTCCACTGTTCGTATTTGTTGTTTTAAATAATCGTCCAAAATCAAATTTTTTTTTAATGTTATTCTTATCAGAAACAAACCTTGAGTGTCGCCTTGATTATTTTATTTATGTTTGAGAAATCCTTTAATCTCCATAGCAACCATTCAGATCTGAAAAATGCCTGGTTGGACTTGGCTCCTCCCCCACTCAACTCCTTCAGACTAGCCAGCAGCAATTAGCAAACACCTGTTGGAACTGCTGAGCTCATTACAGCAGCTGGTAAAAACATTGTTAAAGTGAGAATAGAGGAGTCATGTTGTGATGACTTCTTGAAGACGGAGCTTCAGAAAGAGCAGGAATTTTTAAAGAGACAGAACCCCAATTTCAAGGCGTCAATTTTCTTTAAGTCATATTTAATGCATAAAGACTTTTTTAACAACTGAAGGTAAAATAGTTACTTGATTATGCTATAATATGGAATTATGTGCCTCGAAAATACGTAATACTGGCCCTTTAAAGTATTTGTCTCTGACTGGAAAACTTTTTTCTGTTTCTATCAGTAAAATTAAACCCATCCATCAGTCTTGATCAGGATATTAAATACTGAATCTGAATGTTAACTAAGGCGAATCCGTCACATTATGGGTGACAGTTTTCAAATTATTCATCAAGGTCTCGTCTTTTTTCAAACAAAAAATTCAAACACTTTTGAGACGTTCTGCATAAAACAGGAAGCTGATTAAGTTCAATTTATCAGGTTGCTTTGTGAAACTTTAAAGAAAACTTCAGACATCGACACAAACCTCCAACCAGGAGCGAACATCGTCTTGGCTCATGGTCTTCATTTTTCCTTCGTCGTGAAACTCATCCATCATGCAGTCCATCAGATTCATCAGGGACTTGACCAGGTTGGTGTCAGAGGTCGGGGACAGCTCCTGCAGTCAGACAACACAATTAGAAACCGCCAACACGCTCAGCTGCCTGAACATCCGGTGAGACCCGGAGCTTTTTACAAAGTCTGGATGTCTGACCAAACTCAGAAACCGACTCAGATTTCAGCCTGCAGCTCAGCACAGCAGCACTTTCCTGCAACAATCGTTCAAGTGTGGATACAAGCATAAAAATCAGCTTTTCATTTTTCCCACTTGAGTTTGAGGGTGACGGACAATTTTCAAGATGGACGCCTTGTTTGAGCCTTTGAAACTAATTATTTCCAGAAGGAGGGAAAGACGTGTGACAAACTGAGAAACAGTCGTCTTACTGTTAGCTTCTGCAAAAATTTTACTTGTGTAGCCGTTTAGTGCAAATTTTGTATGTGCTAAAAGGTTTAGCATTAGCTTCCAGTAATGTTTTAGTGGGATGTTTTAGCAGTTTAGCCTTATCTTCTGCAATTTTTTACATAATTAGCAGGTTAGCAATAATTTCTGCTAACTTGCTAAATGGCTTAGCATTAACTACCACTAACTCTTTTACATGTTTAGCAGCTTAATATTAGCTTCCAACAATTCTTTCATGCGTTTAGCAGCTTAACATTAGCTTCCGCCAAAGTTTTTGCAGAATATTTCAGCACTTTAGCTGTAGTTTCTCCACTTTTTTGTATTTAGCAATTCAGCTGTAGCTACCACTAATTTGCTTATATGTTTAGCAGATTAGCATTAGCTTCCACTAATATGTTTAGAGGTGAAAAATCTCCACCAGTAAAAGGAAACGCAAAAGAAAGAAAACAAGAAATGTTTTATAGGGCTGAAAATATGATTTGACGCCAAACACATTGATATAATTTTGATTTTAGTCAAGAAATTAATTTTACATGTGAACCACAGCGGCCATCTTGAAAAATCAAAACATTGTCAGTGAATGTGATTCCAATCAGTCCTATTATCTTTGATCTGACAATAAAAATATAAATCTGTGATAAATTTCTGGTGCAAAAGTAAATGTTCTTTGACGACCATCTTGAATTTTTCAGCGGCCGAGTTGGGTTCTTGTGATGAAATATTCAGTTACCTGCTGTACTAGAAGTTAACTTTCAGTAGATTTAAACAAATCTGCTTGTGAGAAATGATTTTTTTCTGTTTGGTTGCAGCTGCAGCACCTTGGTGGCCTTCCGGATGAGCTGCAGGCAGGTCGGCAGGATGCGGTCGAAGAGGCCGGTGATCAGAGCTTTGTGCTCATCGTTGAGCGAAGCCGGCAGAGTGTTGAGCCAAGACAGCAGGTGAGGTCTCCAGCCGAGCATATGGGGCTCCAGGTAGATCATCCCGCAGCGAGACACCTGTCAGTAACACAGCAGGTAAAAACACTTTGGTTGCATTGTTTACAGGAGGGTTTACAGATTAAAAACTCTGCAGTGAGACGGATAAAATGAACCGATTCCAGACTTTAAAAAAACACAAATGTCTAATAAAAACCCAGTTATCTTCAGGAAGAAACAGACTGAAGAGCAGAGTTATGTAACTTGCATTGGAAATTATGTTTTCAGCTTATGAAGTCTTTGATTGTGATCATTTGCAGCATTATGGAGGATTGAACACAGACAGATTAGATTGGAGATGATTTATTGAGAAAAATATAAAAATCAATAGATGGACGATACAAGGAGAAGGAATGAAACGAGTTAAAGTGAAAGAAAAATCAGTACGGTAGCCCTGAAGGAACACCAAGACCTTTGAGCAATTAAAATAAGACTAACAGTAACTAAAGGTTTTAGTTGGGAACTGATCCATATTTCTATCATTCTAATTATACTTTTATATTTGTAAAAAATAGGGTTTTCCTTTTCTCTCAACTTTAAAAGTCGTGTGAAAGTTAAAACAAAAAGAAAATCTAATTTGTTTTTTTTCCTTTGACATCACTAACAAAAAGCATCTCTGACTATAAAAATATATTTCTTTCAATTCTATACAGAAAAAGTGGAAAATATTTTTTCATTTTAAGTTAGAAAAATTACAGAATTTTTCCATTTGTCATACAGGATGTAATTTAAAAAATGTTGGATGGGAATAAAAAAAGACTGAAAGACATACTGATTTAGTTTTTTTGTTTTTTTTGCTTCTCTTTCAGGACTCAAGAGAGAAAAAAAATACAAAACATTTTTCTTTTCCATTGTTGGTTGTTTGCTGCAGTAATGAAAGAAATATATATTTTTTAATATATTTACAAAGGTCAGACTTAGAAAATGGGTTTTCACAACAAAAAGAAAAAGATTTTGGCTTCCAGGACTTGAGTGGATCAGAGACCAAACACCAAGTTTAAAGGTGACAACAAAATAAAAAGAGTAATAAGAAAACAGGAAGTAAATAAAATCCAGATCACCAAAATAAAACCAGAACTATTAAAAGTCGTCCAGTTCGTCTAACAGCTGGGCGGTTCTCTCTGATGTTTTACTCTGTTTTTAGAGATGATTTAAAGTATTTTTTGTTTTATTCCGGAGTCATCCGTTAGCTTTTTGTCCCTGCGTTCTCACCGTAGCCGGAGACGCCACCTCCAGGTCCATAGGCTCAAAGATGAGGCTCATCTGCGGCGACATCTGGATGATTTCGCCGCTCATCAGGCACAGCTTCTTGTTGTCGTCCAGGACGGTGTTCATGTTCTCGATCCACACGGCGTCGACCGGACCGTCAAAGATCAGCCACTTCCTGTCAGGACTCTGCCGGACAGGAAGTCAGAGGTCAGCTTTGGTTCCTGAGCTTCATTTCCATCATAAAGGCTCAAATATATTCATAAATTCATCTAAACAGGTAAGACATGGAAAAAATGTTACGAGTCAAATAATCTGCCAATGAACTAATATTTTTTGATCAATATTGGGGTATTATTACTTAAAACAAGCTCCCATATCTTGCTGAAAAGTTATTTGTAAGTTAGTTTTGTCTTAATGAAAGTGTAAGAAAATCTTTGCAATAGAAACTAGTAAAAAATATGGGGTCACATTTTGAGATCAGAGATGTTTTAGTTTTTTGGAAACTTTCTGAGATTAATCTAAACGTTTCCTTGACAAACAATTTCAGTAATTTTTTTACTTGGAGCTAAGAAATGTTTTTGGTATTTTTTTCTATAAACTTTCTGAGATCAATCTCAACATTTCAGATTTTTTTTTTGGAAAACTTTTGGACTTTTTGAGCTCAGAGATTTCCTTTTTTTCTAGAAAATTTCTGAAATTAATCTCAAAATATATATTTTTTCTATCTACAATGGCCATAATATGTTGTCGTAGATAAATAAGTTTGATGAAAGTGACATTTTTCAGCCATGAAGTCGTTGCTGATTCAGTTTAGAGTTGTAGTTTTGGGTCTTTAAATGCCATCAGAGCGCCGCCTGTCCAACATCCTTCATTATCCACGAACTGCATTCTCTTCTTTTCTCTTCCTCCATCAGCGCCGCGCAGACTTCCAAACACTCGTTTTAGCTCCTGGGAATTGTCAAAAGGTGACGGACTGAAACACACACCTAAGGTGATTTAATGGAAGCTGACGGGAGCCGTTGATCCTCCAGAACCTTAAATTAATGCGTTATCATGCAGACAAATGGGCCGGGTAGCGCCGGCGCCATCTGGGACAACACAGGGACGTGATTATGTAATATGATGATCTCGCAAGAAAATAAATAAAATAATCCAAATTTAATCCAAATAGCTGCTTCTGACTCCAAATACAAAGAGAGAAATCAGTTAGCAGTTATGACATCCTGTCATTTCTAAAAAAATATCTTCTTTTTTTTTTACTGTTTTTGTTGAATTGCCTCTCCTAATCCTGCCTGAAACAAAGAGCAATTTGCAAAGAAAAAAAATGACAACTTCATAAAAGAAGTTTCTTTTGAGCTGACAAGTTAATTCGCAAACAATTGAAGAACAGGACGAGGAAATGATTTTCCATCAGCGCGTCTGCAAACTGTCTGCAGATCTGGAAACAGAGTTATTAAAGATCAAATTTTAACAAGACAACCAAATGTTTTTATTGTTCGGCCGTCAGCGCGGCCGTTCTTCCCGCTCGCTTTTAATTGAAATGTCAACTCTTTTAAACAATAATCCATCCAGAAGTGCCGCTCTGACATGGAGGAGGCGATGCTGCGTATCAGCGGCGCTGCTCAGGCTCAGTGTGATTCACTCCTGAGTTGCTCATTATAAAGGAATCATACTGTGTGCTGCATCGACTGATTCTTCATCACCGCTGAACTCTGCCAGGCGGAATCGCTGCCCGAGCGTTTCAGCCCCAGAAAACGTTGCCTTCAGGCATCAGCTGACCACACGAAAAAAAATAAAAACAGGGAAACTGCTTCTGCAGTCCGTCTGTGAGGAGAACTGAATACTGATTCTCATGTTTTTCTGATTTAGATGGAAACAAAGAGCATTTTGCAAAGAAAAATTAGACTTAAGGACTTCAATAACAACTGAAACTGATGCTATTGTGAGTTTTATCTGTCAAAGATGCTACAAAAACAAATTTCTCTTACTTATACATTGAATTATCAATGAGTCCTATCAAAACAGAGAAAACCTGGATCAGCTAATGGACGCCTTGCAGCATGACGTCTCACGCCTAAGATCCCGCCCCCATCTCCCTGCTGGAGGGCAAAATGCTGCTCGCTAATCATGACTAGCATTGGTTGTAGCTGTCAAGTTGTCAAAATAAAGCTCTACATGTTAAAAATATGAGATGAACAAAAGAAAAAGGGATGTAGTGCTGCAATACTAACTCTCTACACTATGACAAGGAAAACGTTTTAATTAAAAAGCAAGGGAGAGGGAAGTAGTTCAGTTATGCTAGCCTGACTATGACAATCTTAACGTAGATATGCTGTGGAATTCGGTGTGTTTTGGTTCAGTTAAAAATAAAAAAGGCCACCTTCACACCAACAAATAGTTTAAATTAGCTAATCAACTATTGTGTTAGCTTAGCTAATAGCAGCATTAGCTTTTCTATCACAGCGATCACTTATTAATAATCACAAAATAAACATCAAGCCTAGAAACATAAAACTGTAACAGACTGAATGTTCTGTTCTTTGTGTGGGAAATGTTTGAATGATTTCCTGGGTCAAATCCCAAAACATAAAGCAGTGTTGGTGTCAGTTGCTATGGCAACGAGTCTGTGTGTAGCTCAGCCGACACAGAGAGCTAAAAGAAGTGGTTTTGAGTTGTTCTTTTGCGGGTTTTATGAGTTATTTTCCATTTGCTTTGGCGCACTGCACTAAATCAATATCTACATCTCTAGGTCGCTTTTCTGCTAGGTACCGTGTTTTGCAATGCTTTAGCATTAGCTTCCGATAGATACGGTGTTGGTGTAGCACTTTAGCATTAGCAGAACCAAAGTTTACTATTAGTTCTTTAGGGTTAGCGCAGCTAGCTTTTTCCTTAGCAGTGCCTACCACTGATAGTTTTTGATTCTCCAGGGTTTTTGTGGTATTGATTGTTGCTGACACCCACTGACTGACCTCATATCTGAGGCTGCAGGTATTAGCTAACATGACAGGCGATGGTTTTACCTTGGAGGAGGCGAAGATCCTGAAGCTGACAGCCAGGATGCCATCGGACCACTCATGGGAAACCGGGTCAAACTGGCCGTACAGCTGGCCCATGGTGATAGATTTGGGGTTGATGACTGTGATCTGGACCTGGTTCTCTTCCATCAGACCCTAAAGCGACGTTTTTACAGACATGATAAACCAACCAACGGAAAGAGGAACAACTACAGACACTAAAGTGGAATAAAACCGATATGTAACTAAAACACCAAGACAGAACAAACTGCTTCTAAACAAAGAGATGGTGGAGGGCAGAGCTGAACACAGCCACAGGGAGGATGATGATTCTCCACATCTTCCTCCTCCTCGCCATGTAAATCCAGCGAGCTGGTTCTGGTCGGCTCTGTGAGATCGATAACAGCTGGACGGAGACTGCAGCACTCTCAAACAGGATGTGATAAAAAAATTCTTAAAATTCTTACTTTTCTCAGATTTAAATTTTTTCTCAGAATTCTGGCTTTTCTCCAAATTTTGACTTTTTCCTCAGAAATCTCTTTTTCCTCAAAGTTTCAACTTGAATATCAAAGTTGACTTTTTTTCTCAAAATACCTTTTTTTCTTTGAATTCTGAGTCAGAATTCTAAGGTTGAAGAAAAATTTCTGAAAAAAAATGTGCAAAAAAGTCAGAATTCTTTTTTTTTTTTTTTAGTGGCCCTAATTGTCTTCCATAGAATAAAGATCCTCGTGCCTGTAGGGTTCGGGAACCTTCTTAAAATCTGGATTAGACCTGCAGTTTGTGTCCAGCTGCTGCACTGACGGCCTCCCACCTGGGTAAAGATGTCCTGAAGCGCTGCAGCCAGCACGCGGTAGGCCGAGGTTTTCCCTCCGAAGGGTTCGCCCACCACCATGAAGCCGTGCCGCACGATCATCATCTCATAGATCTGCAAGATTTTCTCAGAAAAGAACTTGGTGACTTGCAGGTTCATGGTCTGGCAGTTTTCTGTGATGGCGTTCAGGAGAATGTTGTAGTCTCGATCCGGGAGCTTCACACCCGGGAAGAGATCAGAGGTGATACCCTGCAACGGTAAGGTCAGTTCTTTAGATACTAAATATAGAACGAAGCCCAACACTGTTTCAGAAACACATCAACAATTATTGGCATCTCTGCAGCAGACGGGTAAAAGTAACACAGTGTTAATTTTCTATAATTAACACTACTAAGGATTATTTCAGTAATCGCTTATTTTGACGATAAATCAGGTAAAAATTTGCCAAATTCAGATTTGTCATCAAACAACTTAATCTTTTTTTATGCAATATCAGAAATACATTAAAAGATGCAAATAAGCCTCTAATTTAATTCATTTTTTAAATAACAAAATAAACACTTTATTACTTATTGCTGAAGCAAAACTCCCTGTCTGTAGAAAGATGCAGCGTCTTTACTAGAGGCTCTGCATCAACAAACATTTGGCTTTTTTTAATGCTTAGTTAAGAATCCCAGGAAACAATTGGGAGGTAAATCAATTGGGACGTCGTGAATGGAGATTACGGATGAGAAAAGCAGGACTGACAGGAAATTTCTCTGTTAATCAGGAGAACTGTGAGCTCAACAAACCTCAAAAAGCTGCAGATCGTGTGACAGGAACTTGGGCAGATTGACGTCGATGATGGATCTCAGCAGCAGAGTGTCTTCGTTGTCGTCTGGGAACGCCAACTGCAGAGGAAGGAGGGAGCGGGATGACAAAAACAGCAGCGAGAAACCAAAGGAAGGAATAAAACAAAACCAGAGAAATGGAAAACGAAACAGGAACACGTAACACTGAGTGTTTGTATAATATGGTGATATAAACACACGTATCATGAATGAGAAATATGCTGAACACAGCTACGGAAAATTTCTGCCGAAAAATCGTAAAAAATTTCGGGGGAAAAAAATGGAAATTTCTGAGATTGAAAAGTTGAAAATTTGCTAGGCAAAAAATAAAAAACTTTCTGGCAAAAACATGGAAAATTTCCAAAAGTAAAATATTTTCAACCTTTGAACCTCCGCGTCTCCAGGCTCCGCCCACTTTGTTGGAAATTTTTGCCATTTGTTTCCACACAAGGACCAAAATAAAGAAAAATTACACAAATAGCATAATTACCAAATAAATTCATAGAAAAAAAACTTAAAATTTTCTAACACAAATCTTGAAACCAAAATTCATCGGGGAAGATCATCAGTATTAGTCTTTTTGCTCAACTAAAACAGAAACTTCAGAAGAAAATTCATGTTTGTGTTAATAAACCCACATCACTATAATCTAACTTAACATTTCAGCTGTTTTTCAGAGCTGTTTAAATGTTTTATGCAGACTAACAGCAGGACGCGTGGGCCAACCTTCAGGTTTCCTGCTGCGGTCAGCACAGACTTCACGGCTCTCATGCCGTAATCGTAGTGACTCTGGGAGGACAGCTGCTCCGAACACAGTCGATATGTGGCCACGATTTTCACCGAAAGAGGCCGAGCCGTCACAAAACCGCAGGAGTACAGCACAATCTCCGCGATCATGGCGTAATCCGGCACCATCATGGCCACCGTCCTGAACAGAGCCTGGAGCGAAAGAGTCCAGATTTAACTTAACGACACTGCAGCAACATCAGAACTGAATTACTCCAAATGATCGATTAACGGTTTGTTAGATTAAATTAGTTCCAATCGAAGGTCCGTTTAAACCTTCTTTTAGAGTTGTAGTTTGGCCACCATCCAGCAGAGGGCGCTGCTGGTCATCCTGACGCGGAGCCAGAAACGAACAAAATTTTTGCGTTTCTGTTTAGAAATATGAACACTGAAATAGCGCCTTAAGTTATATTAATAGTGCTTTATTCAGCACAGCTACAGTTTCGATTTCTCGTTCAAAAATTACTGATTTACTATAATGACAGAAAAACACAAAGCATAACAGAGAACAAATGCATAAAGGCAAAAACATTCAACAGCGTATCAGGGTTAAAAACACAAAAGAAGTAATTAACAACAAAAAATGTAGAGATCTGAGAATAATCTCAGAAAGATTTCAAGAAAAAAACTTTCTAAGTTTCAAAAGTAAAGAAAATTTACTTTTGAAACTCAGAAATGTCCACATTTTTCTAGAAAATTTTGGAGAATCTCAAAATGTCTGAGTTTTTTTTCTAGCAAATTTTTGAATTTTGAAACTCAGAAATTTCAAATTTCAATCTCAAACTTCTACAATTGTTATGCAAAATATATTCCTTTCTTTCTTTCTTTCTTTCTTTCTTTCTTTCTTTCTTTCTTTCTTTCTTTCTTTCTTTCTTTCTTTCTTTCTTTCTACAGTGGCACAAAATGATGTAAAAACAAATAAATAAATGTCAGTAATATGAAAAAAAAATTTCTGTTTATTCAGTCAATATGTAACGTTTCGGACACAAAATAATGTTAAGATGTAATTTTGTGTGTTTTTTTTTATTTGAAAATTAATTAACCCTTCATGTTATGAAGAACATGAAGGGTCCAAGTCGAACCTCAGGCTTAGCAGCTTATCTATTGATCATTAGCAGATTGATAAGGTCAACCTTGGATTACCTGATTAATCGCTAAGTGTTGGAAATCAGTGTGTTTTGTAAAGTCTGGGCCGGCGGCGCACCTTGAGGTTGTCTGGCAGCTCTGAGCGTCCAGCATAGCCAGGATTCATGGTGATGAAGACGGCGCAGGACGGGTCCAGTTTCAGCTCCGTCCCCTCAAACATCAGCATGTCAGAGTGAGCAGCGATCCCTGCAAAACGCAGCCAATCAGAGCGAGGGACGGTTTTACCCAACATGGTGCAAATACACACACAATACCTGGAAAACTACTGAAATACTACAACATAACAAAGTCCAAAATGAGAAACATTAAGGACAAATCTAAGCTAAACCAAGTTAAACTAAACTAAGATAAGTGATTTAGGAAATTACTGAGCAGCATTAGCAAGGCATCCAGGAAAAAGATAATTGTATGTGTTTTATTTTACTTATATAATGTGCTTCAAGTGAAAAGAAAGAATTTTTCCGAAACTTGTCAAATCGAAAATAAGGACTTGTCTCTATGGGATAAAAACATGCAGAATGTGTTTTATTCTCTTTAAACGGTTGTAAGAACTGTTAGGTTAGAGAACTCAGAGTAAATAAAACATTTAAAAAGCAGCTGCAGCATCTTTAAAATGATCAAAAACCCAAAGCAAACTTAGCAGAGGAGATTTTTCCTAACAGTTGCCTTTCTTTGTAGTTTAAAACCGATTATTGTTTTATTTTTTCTCTCCTGAATCTTTGATATGCCTTTGTTTTCTGGTCCACTGCCAGTTTCCTTCAGCATCAGACGGGAAAGCGAAGCCGAGTTTTGAGAACGAACCTCTTTGGATGGTGAGAATCTGCTGCGCCACAACGGACAAAACCTCCAGGTCGATGCGGTTAAACTCATCAAAGCAGGCCCAGGCGCCGCACGACAACAGGCCCTGAGCGCGCACACACACACACACACACGCACACACACACACACACACACACACACACACAAAATCAACATCCAGGAAGATTCACCCCAAAATAACAACAACAGAAAATATCAGGTCTGAATTTTTAAAGACATTTTTATTTCTCAGGTGATGGGAGCGGAGAGATGCACCTTTGCGCAGTAACTCAAGGTGAGACGGATCGAAGGAGCAAACTGAAAACAAATGTGGCATAAAAGAAGATATTCTCATGTTGGTGCGTTTTTCGAATGGCTCTCCGCCCACAACAGAGGTTACCAAAAAATTATACTCAGGTAAGAGAAGCTCGACTTTAACTTATTTTTACTGAAGTAAAAATAAAAAGTAGCTGTCCAAGAAGTTACTCAAGTAAGAGTAAAAAAGCATTTGGTAAAAGTACTGAGTAACTGATCAAATGATCAATTATTTAATATTTAAAAATGACATAATCAGAATATAAAGTTAAATGAAAATTTTTGTATTTTTTTAAACCAGAATGACAATAATTAATATAAATAACATAATTACAAAATAACAAAAGCAGGCAAAAGAAAAAATACATTTCCAAATCAATTTCTTTAATTTCTTTACTCTTAATTGAGTAATTTCTTGGGTAAAAATATGTTGAAGTAGTGCTACTTTTCCCTGAGTGTAACGTTTGGATACTCTGCCTGTGTTTATAATGTTTTGGATCCTGTATAATAATCCAGGAGGAGGTTCTGGATTGACAGCATGTTGCTATGGCAACAGGGACAGGTGTAAACGTAAACACTGGCTCTGTGTTGTAAGGAGCTTCAGAGGGGATCTATTATGAAACATTCACACTTTGGACGTTTTTGTTCTTTCGTTTTGATTTCTACTGCTTCTAAAAACAGACCAAGAGTTTAAAAGAAGAAAACAATAAAACCATCCAGCTGTGTTTGGCAGTGAGTGTGAAACCAGGAGGAGATGGACTGACTTTGAAGAATTTTCCCAGCGCGATGTAGTCCAGTCCGTCAGAGCAGTTGAAAACCACGCACTGCTTCGCCACAGCTTTGGCCAAGTCCTTGGTGGTTTCTGTTTTTCCTGTGCCTGCGGGGCCCTCAGGGGCCCCACCCAGATGGAGGTGGAGGGCGCCAAACAGGGTGCTGGAAATCAGAACAGTAAAACGACAACATTTACAACTGACTGCTGGGATTTGGAAACTTATTTTTTTGTATAAAACGAAGATTTTAGTGGACAGATAAATAGTCAAGCAGAATGACGGAGTGTTGGAGCCGAAAGAAGAAACGCGAAGCGACACATCTAGACCTCAACGCGGGTTCGAGTCCCGGCCGGTTGACCTTAAACCTCCTTTCCCATAAACCACCTTCCTGTCAAGCTACTATCAAATAAAGACCACGACAAAATTCTAAAACATGAATACCGTATTTTCAGGACTATAAGTCGCAGTTTTTTTTTTTATAGTTTGGCCGGTGGTGCGTCTTATACTCTGGAGCGACTTATGTGTGAAATTAACACATCATTATATCAGATCACATGTTATTTTCACACTAAACCTCAAGAGGGCGCTCTAGGCCTGTT
>CAEFZX010005434.1:0-55347 GCA_903066825.1 Alfaro cultratus | reverse complement strand
AACTCCATGAACTTATTTAAACCCAATAATAAATTTAAAAAAAAAATGTCTTTTGGGGGTTTTTAAAAAAAAAATTTTTTTAAAAATAAAAAAATAAAGGTTTTTTTTTTTTTTTTTTTTTTTTTTTTTTTTTTTTTTGGATGAGATTGACAATGCCTTCTAAAAGTATTTATACAATTAAACTTGTTTATGTCACAACCACAAACTGAAGTATTTTATTCAACACAAAGTGGCATGTATTTGGAAAGTCGAAAGTGATAGTGTTCACCTTTTTTACAAATAAAATCGAGAAGTGTAGCATATATCTGTGTTTAGCCTCATGAATTATCCAGAAGTTCTTTGAACGCGTCGGATTTTTGTTTGGGAAGAATAATGAAGACCAAGAAACGCAGTAGACAAGTCAGGATTACATTTCTTTAGTTTTGTGCATTTCACAAAGAACAATTTAATCCATCATCTGCAGTTAAACATAGTTTGGTATCAATGGAAACTGATAGGTTTGGCAAGCAATAAGCAGAAAACAGACAATCGAAATACTCTTAAAATAACATCCTCATTGTGAAACAGTGTAGTAGCAGCATTATGATTTGGGGATGTCTTTTTTTTTTTCTTCTTTTTAGCAGAGAGAGAAACTGAATAGATTTCATAGATTTCATGCATGGCTACATCTTCCTCTTCCCAGTTATATTCTGCTTAGTGTTTATCTCAGAAAATGCATTATGTTATGTGGTTATTGTGCTACACAATGTCAACACATTCAAGGAGTATGAATACTTTTACAAGGCACTGTAAGGTAGGCTTATCAAGGAGTATGTTTTTCTCTCCATATCATATGAGAAAAATGAGCGTAATCTTGATTACCTTGAAGCAGTGAGCTTAAGGATCTCTAAAAGGCTCCAGAAAAGTTTTTGTTTTCTACCAGGAAAAAGGCAAAGGTACACGGAAGGTTGAAACACCTCAACACATTAATCCTGGGTTGCAACTGGAAGCAGATTGTTTGCTTCTGACTTGTAGTTAGGAGCTAAGGAAGGATATGCAGGTCTTGAACTTAACTTTAATTAAAGACAAATATCTCCTGACCTGCTCTGAGCGGGCTGAATCTGGAAGACTTCAACAGGACCTTCCTATCTGTATGTTTTGTCTGCTCTGTACTAGTGTTGTCATGATAGCAACAGCTCTGATCTGTAGTTGTGGACATGCTGCCCTTCACATGGGTCTGGTTTCATGTTTTACAGAAAGCAGAAAATAGTGTTAGTGTGAGAGTTTTTAGTTCATCAAAAGAAGGGAAGAAGTTGGGGGGTTTATTTATTTATTTATTTATTTTTTTTTACAAATTTTCCTTTAATTTGCTTTCATCAACTTTCCCTTTGTGATTTTTTTCCCCCAGGCTTATGCTTTTAAACACTATTCCTGCTTTCCTTTGGGACAAAACATGCACTTCTTTGAAACTAGATTATTAGCTATCTCACACCTTTGCTCCTTATTCTAATGTGTGCTGGACTTTAACTAATAATCTTTTGCTTGGTAACAAAATATTGTTTGTAAGATGATATTACAGTATAAAGGCGCCACCTGCTGGTTGGTAGTAAACCTCATCTGACATTCAGCCAATTTAGTCTTTAATTAATCTATTTTGAATCCATTTATTCTCCTTTGGATTAAATAAGCTGGACAGCAGATGAGGTTGATTAACTTTTATCCTGCACCTGTTTGTAACGTGAGTCGGAAACGCCTAAAATGAAGTGATGGAGTGACGAAGTTTGTTTTGTTTTCTTTTCCTCCATCTGCCTCACAGACGCAGTGGATCTGGGTTCCCCGGACGAGATGAAGGACATAGCCGAGCTGGACGAAGGGGTTTGGCCTGGAGCAATGGTTCCCGACATGAACCCTCCCGCCATCACTATCAGCAGCAGCACCACCACACTGAACCTGGGCGCTAAAGCGTTGAAGAAGGTTCGGATGAACGGGCGCAGCAGCAAGGACAAGGAGTGCAACGCCCTGACAACGGGGCGGGCCGCCAGCGAGAACGCAGACCTGTCCAACAGACGGCTGACGCTCACTTCCAGCCAGTCGGTGCCCAGGGCGGGCGCCCTCACCAGCCTGACTCGCACTGCCAGCGCCGTCTTCTCTCGTTCCTTTGAGCTTGTTACCAACAGCAACCCCGCTCCCAACCACCCGGCCTCCGAGGTGGTCTGCTACCCCTGCGGTCTGCAGGAGGAGAGGATGGGGTACCTGAGTCCTAAGCCGAACCACACCCCACGCTCTCCAAGCATTAGCGTTCACTTCAGCCCTGACCTTTGAACCCTTTAAGACCCTTTACTCAAACGAACCCTCATCTCTGATCCTGTGATCTTGTGACCCTGTACCTGTGATCTGGAACTCCAAGCCATGCCAACTGCATTCGACCACAAAAGTGTGAAGAGAAACTCCCCCTGCGTGTTTTCCTCCATCACTTCATTTTAGGCGTTTCCGACTCTGCGTGATCTAGACCGGCTTGTCGTCTCGCTTCAGTCCGACATCCAGAGCAGTTCAGTGATTGATGGAGGGAGGGCATTGGGTGTACCACTTTCAGGTTTCTTGTTTTTATTTTTTGTTTTATCGTTATTTTTGAGTTGAAGTTAAGCAGGTCACAAGTCTGCCCTCGTAAATAGATGCGCTTAAAACGATCACTAAAAAAAACCTGATTAAAAAGTTATTAAACCTGCATTTGTTGCCCAGTTTTCCACCCATGCTCTTTGTGTCTGTGGGCATGTGTACTGTATGTGCGAGCATGTGTGTGTATGTTTTTGTTTTTTTGTAGAAAATGGCTGCTGATTGGTACAGTGAGTAAAGTGTGATTATCTTTGTCGAAATATGTGTTTCTACTACTTTTATATTACTAGTAATTCCCTTCTCATAGCAATACAGAACACTTCTATTCAGTATTTTTTTTATGTTTTTGGGCTGATCGCTCCGACCTCATTGGACAGCAGTTTTAAACGTGTTTCTTGATTCTTCCTGAACCGCATTGAAAAGCAAGCCACTAAATAATCAACCAGTATGAATAGAATCATCTCTTTTGTTTACAATCACACAGTATTCTCACCGTGACGGAGAAGCAATACTTTCCTTCCTCATTGCTCCTTTAGCACCTTCTTTATATGCCGTGTCATAAATGGCAACACTTTCGATCCGACTTCTTAAAAATGACGAAGATGATTTACATCTTTGAGGGCGATGAATCTGAGTGATTGAGTACTGAATTTTGCACAAAGAAGAGTTAATCGGTTGTAATGAACTTTGGTATTTTTCATACGAACAAGAGTTTTTGACTCTTAAATTGTATTTTTCCCCAAGGGGACATGCTTTTTTTGCTCCTTTCAGACTCCTTCCCAACGTTTGTGTGATGCAACAACCCCATATGGCAGCAGGTTGGTTAGATTCAACAAAGTTATTTGTAATTATCCCTAAACTGTAAGTGTTCAAGCAATACGGGATCACATGTTCTAACCCAGCCGTGTCAGATGTTTGTAGTACTAAGGTGATGTAATTCCTGCCTCTCCTCTTGTTCGTTACTTCATCCACATGTCAAAGACATGTTAATACCAAGAAATGAATAAAACTCCAACCATCTGCTACAATTGATGTTCTAAATCAAGCCGTCATGCTGCTCCACCCTCGGTCTGTTTACTATAGCTTTTGAGTGTCTATAGCTTGGTGGGACGATACCAATCATGTTTCTTTGTATGTGGGTTTACAGTAAAATGGTTAAGCTGTCCTTGTACATCATACTGTTATACTAAAGTTGGTTATATTTGCCTTTCTATGTCTGAAAATAACTCATTGCTACAACTTCTGGAAATAAAGTGTTTCTATATTTCACTGGTGTGCTCCGAGATGTTTCTCTTCTTCCACTAGGGGGCATTTGTATTATTCAGACCTTTGATAATGATTAAGTGTCAAAGCCTCATTATAAATACTAGGTGGAAATCTGGTTTAGGAATGTAGGCTTCTAATTTGGAAGAAATTATTTCATTATCATGTGTAGGCACACTCAATTTGGAGTGAGATTTATCTGAGGAGTGTGAGACGATAAAAATGAAGTCTTAAGTCTCTCTCCAGGGTAGTGAGAGTTGGCACTCCAATATCACAAAACCAGCTACAGAGTGCCAGAAGTCCTTTCTGCCCTTCTGAACTCTTCTTATAGAATCTGAAAAATTCTGTAAGATACTTAATGGATGCTGCAAAGCCATGTAAAATTAGCTAAAAAGTTTTTGGTGAACCTGTGCTGCATATTTGACTTGGAAAGTAGAACATGTAAATCATATCGGGATACAGATGCAAATAAACACTATATATGCACATTTCAATGTATTTCATACATATGGCACTGCTGACTTATTCCTGACTCTAAGAATTGACTTCAGGGGCTTCAATTGATTATTTTTTTAATTTTATTTATTTTTTCAACTTGAAACTCACTACTTCAGAATAAAAATTAGGATGTTTTCAGGACAAGTGCTAGTCACTTTTCCAAATTATATTTCTTGAAAGTAGATCAGGAGTAAACAGCAGATTGAAATAAAGGTCAAAATAATTGTCTAATGAAGCAACCCACAATTACTGGTAAATATCTTTTTCTACCATGAATGCACTACTTATCTGATTTTCATACATTGAACAAAAAAACGTGTTCATTAGTAAACATAAAAATATCATTGTTTATGTTAAACATTTAATGTGCAATTATTAACAGAACAAATGTACAAAACCTTTGTCAGAAACATTTATTTAATACTCTTGATAAAAAAAGGTGGGTAAAAGCAAGTATGTGACAAAAAAAGGTGCTTGAATAAATAAGAGGCCAATACTATCACAAATGCTGTCCCAATACTGTTTACATTTAGCAAATTTATTGGTCATGAGCAAATGTTGACCTCCGATATGTGCTGTTTGTTTTAACGAGTTGCAGAAACGCCTATGTCCACACGGGGGCGGCAGCTGGAAGACCGAGACCTTCGGCTAGTTTCTGTTTCCTCTACGTTCCTTCCTTTTTCCTGTCCTTGGTAGAAGCATCGGGATCTTCGCTGTCGGGACAAACACATGGCCAAACTGAGCAAGGAGACCAAACAGCGGCTGCAGCAGCTGTTCCAGTGCAGCCAGTTCGTCATCCGATGGGGCTTCATTCCGACCGTGCTTTACCTCGGTTAGTATTAAAGCAAATGAAGGCGGAGGAGGGGAAAAATGAGACATGCTAATGTCGGCTAATTAGCCTTGCATGCTAGCTTTTCACTGAGAGGCACTGTTGATTTCCCTGTCTCTCTTTCTCTTTTTTTTTATGTGACGTATTTATAGTTTTGTGACTTTCCAGTATGGTGACCGACGCAGTTTAATGAACAAACCACCTTTTTCATGACGCGAAAAGTGTAAAGGACCCCATCAGAACACCCCCCGTGGCTTGAGCACTGTAGTTCCTAATAGGGCCTGATGGGAAAGGAGTAAAAAAAAAAAAAAAAAATGGTTTTAGATCAGCAGCAGCGATGGGAAACTTGAGAACTTTGCATATATGTGTTGTGCAGACTACTAATGGGGAACTTGAATCTTTTGCATGAGTGACCACACATCCTCTAGCCATCTGTGTCAGGATCTTCTCTGACTTCAGCATATCGGAATCACCAGTGCTGATGTCACACTTTCTTCTTTTAAATCACACAGGTCTCTTCTGTGGTTTAGGTTCCCCCCATCCCCTCAGTTAAATTGTTACAAACATGCTTGTGACGTGGTTCTGTATTTTGCTGGGATTTTGTGTGATAGGCCAGCACAAAGTGATGCACACTTGTAAAGTGGAAGCAAACTGTGGTTTTGTATTTTAAGTATATGAGAAGTGAAGCGAGTGCATATATTCTGAATGAGTATAAATGTGGCTGTTCTGTGAATGGAAACGAGCTGTGCAGCTGTGATTGCAATGAAAGTTTGGGGTTGGCTCTGGAAAATATTAGCTCATGCCACACTTTTCAGATCTTTATTTGAAACAAAGCATACTCAGCCTTGTGTCTACTGTCCTTCCACTTCATGATGAGATTCTGCTTTTTTTTTTTACTAGCTGCTTACACAATAAAATACAATGAAGTTTAAAGTTTTAATAAAATATAGAAAAAAGAGGTATGGAAATTTATGTATAACTATAATTAAATAGCTTAAACCATTTCAGTGATTTAGAAACCCGGTGTTTTCAATCCCACAAAAAGTAGAATCAAAAAGCCAAAATGACTTAAGTTAACAAATAATGCATACCTATGGAAATTTAACATCAGTACATACCTCTGTTTAACCCTCCATGCAACATGGTGAGTCTAGGAATATTCATTAAATAACAAAAGCTGGAACGATTCTTTGACATCTAGCTGCCAAAAGCAACATATTTCTAACTCTTAAATGATAATTCAAGCTTATCACTTTCACATTCACAGTACGGATTAGTAGAAACAACTTGTTATACTTTAATGTGTCAGCGAAAGCAGTTTTGGTTGCTCATCAGTGAGCCAAATATAAAAAAGCTAGTCACTGAAACTCCAGTGAGAATAGTTATTTCCCTAAAGTAAAATGTAGCTGTTTTTAGTCTTCTGTTTCCAAGGAATCTGTTGCACTGAGGTTGATGCTTTGGAACAAATGACTGAGATGAGAATTATTTAGGAAATGATGGAGATACTTCTGTTGCTTTTTTCCCCATATGTAATAGCCTCTGCTGATTTTGTATGCATTTTAGAACTATAGTACGTAATCCCTCTGATTAATCTTCAGACTTTCTTTTTATTACAACATTGAAGTGAGTGTCTTAAAATCTTCTGTGTGGCAGGTTTCAAACGAGGAGGAGATCCAGGCATGCCTGAACCTACACTGTTGAGGTAAGAATATTTTTTCTTAAGAGGTTTGATGCTCACACGTTTTTACTGAAATGAAACCATCTGGACTCAGGAAGATGTAACTGTTGCAAGATTCTTTTGGGTCGGGGGGAAGAAGATGCCTCGTTAAAAAAGGAACAGAATGTGATCCGACGGGCTTCACTTTCTTCTAAAAACATTATGCTGGGTTTATTTTGACTTTTGGACATTTTGGAACTTCCACTACTGCAAGGGTCAGTTTTGAGATTTGACATGTAACCTTGAGTAAAATAAAATGTTTAATGTAACTTAAATTTATATTAATTATAACTTCTTGCCTTTTTACAGTCCAGTTCTTAACCTTATATTCATGGCCTCTCAAAGGTTTACAGCACTTTAAAACTCCTTGTCTTTTATGCAAGTAAATATTCCAAAACAATTATCCCCGTTTTAAACAATGGAAGAAAAAAAATGATGCATTTCTTTGTAGTTGGCTTCATGACCAGTGTTTTTTTTTTTATCCAAATAATTGGTTGTCTTCTAATTTGATAACTCAGAATAAATAAGAACTGGTTTTCATGCGCTTAACCCAGTTTTAAATTCTGTCATCTGCTCCACTCATATGAGTTGAAACCACAAAAACAAAATCCTCAAACTAAGTCAGACAGAGTTCACTGGTGTGATTTGCCCAAAAGTTACTCATTTAAATGGAAACTCATTTCTATTAGGAAATTGTCTTGCGGACTGAGTCATCGATACCAGTTGTGTTTCCACGAGTGAAGTGTGATTTCACACTGGTTGACTTTTCCTACGCAGCAACTGGTGCGTTAAACCTCGAGTTTAAGCTATAGTGTCCTATAAGGTGTTTGCCTTTATTTTTGTGGAAGCAAACTGGACAAATGTGGATTTCTGTAACCTAGTAAAATGTTTTTGCTGACTAAATGATGACTTAGCTTAGGAAAATGAGCTAGATTAAGCTAATTCCATATCCTTAATGCTAACTACAATTTTTCTTTAGGGTAAAAAGTCTCAGCTGAGACTTAAACTCTTAAATTTGCTTTGGTTGAAAGAGATAGCTATTGCGTGATTTCTCCAGAAATATTTTCTAGCTACAAATATTGCCAAGTGGGTCTCTTGTACAACAAATGACAAATATTTTAAAAAGAACCTCATGACCTCTATTAAAAGCATGGTGGAGGACCTGTGAAGCTGCGGGCTAGAAACCCAGGTTTCTAACCTGAATCTTTTGGGGGGAAAGCCAGATATTAGATTTTTTTTCTAACATTTATTTTTCTGATTTCCTCTAGTTTGCTCTGGGGTTGAGGAACACCTTCACTCGGCCAAACCCCTCCTCTCATCGAGACAATGTGACGCGTTTTTAAAAGACCAAGAAACAGACTTCATCACTCTCTTTGCTCTCTGTAAACCCTAATGTCTGACAGCTGTGGGGCAAAATGTTCAAAGTGCGGAAATATATTGTACAGAGTCATATGTCTCTAAATTAGATTGTCTTAGTGTATTCCCAATGCTTTATGTTTTGATTTGGGTGTACAGAAGGACCCCAGTTTACTTTTTTTATTAGTAATTTAAAAGACAATAAAATGTAAAAGGAATGCGATTCATGTGGTGTTTAAATCAAGAAATCAACTATCTAGTCGTCACATGTAAGACAATAAGACAAGTACGATTTTAATTTCTTCGGTCTGAATGTGGCTCAAGTTTTAAAATCAAGAATTAGTTCCTCCGACTCACACAAGACCCCAACATGTTGCACACAATCTCAAAATATGCACACACTGCACTAATATTTTGGCTAAATGTCTCAAAAAGCTGCACGAACTCCAGAGTCGCCATCCAAAGTAAGGCACATTTAGCATCAGCTTAAACGGAGAGGCTGCTGACCAAAAGACGAGCCTCTGTCCCAAAACCAGCACTTTTGATGTTCAACTGAAAGTGTCAGTCAGCAGAAAACCTTTCAGGAATAAGTTTAATAGTTAGATGAGGTAAATATTAGCTGTTGTGATGTACATGTTTGAAGTAGTTACACTCAACTTGTAATTTTGTAGCTCATCATGATTCTGGCAGCGTTATGAAGAGGGGCTGTTGTATGGCCAGTAGCACTGATTTATTATTCATAATGAACTGCATCCATATTTTTCGGCTCACATTAACAGACTAGAAGTCTTGATAAAATGTCAACCCAGAATTATCCCGAAAGCTTGTTAATGGCTGCAAAAAGTTTGATTTATCTGCAACCTCATCCAAATGCGAGTGGGCGTATGTATATATTTGTGTCTGTATGTTTAATTTGATCCTTTTTCATATTGCTCTGCTTCTGCTGAGCAAGCATGATTGGCAAATTTTGGACAGTCTCATATAATATGTGAAATAAATAAAACATTCTGGGGGGGTTAATATGAAGAAACACGATTCTTGTGTATTAATAATAACATTCTTTATTTCTGCATGTAAAAAAAAAAGGTTCCAACATGAATTCAAATAGTATTTCTTGCATAGAAATTCTGTTCGCATAAACACATAAATGTAAAAAAAAAAATTGCTGTCACCTAAAAATAAAGGAATTCAACAAGAAGTCACAATAAAATACAAAACGTATTCAATAATTATAGCTTCTCCAATAAATACAGTGTTTAACTTAATATAAATATGTTAAATATTCTCTGAATAAATGTTCGACTATATAGCCCCTGAGGGCTGCATTATTTGATCCAGTAGATTACTCACACTCCTGAGAAAAGCAGGGATCACCTTATGTACCTGAGCTGTTCCTTCCTAAAAGACGCTAGTCTGCTTCCGCCTTGTTGAGATTACTAATCTGTGTTTTTCGCACCTGCCTTTTAGTCAGCTCCCTTTTCCACTCAACTAGGAAATCGCGGATTGAGCTAAGGATGCTGTGCGCCGTCATCTTCCTGTGGTACGAATCGAGGCTTTCGAGCTCCTTAAGCAGCTGCAGCTCCTGGCTGCCGGTCAGAGCCACAACACGGTCAGCATTTCTCATCTGCGGGACAGAAATGCCAAGAGGTTATAGAGGTATCTACAAGTGTGGGGGCGTGATACAGAAGAAAACATGTCTCTGTCCTTCCACTTTCCATTAATACGCATGGTTGTAACATTTTATGAACAACCAGCGTATCCTGTACAGGAGGAGCTTTACTTTTTGAACTAAATTACTGTAATAAATCAACACTTTCACTAACACTATAATCTACTGGCATGCAGCTGTACTCCTAGCAGATCCTGACACAAACGGAAACATAATCGGACAAATTTCAGGTCAATACAAGTGTAATATATTTTTGGATGTGTTAAGCATTTCCTTAAAACCAGCAAAACAAAATGTAAAATTTCACATTTAGAACTTTACTATTTTTTTCTAAGCACAGTAGTTAGTGTTTGAACAGTTTGATTTATACAAGCAGTTTTGCTGTTTGTATTGTTTATCTTTATACATAACACATTGCCCCAAAATGCAGAGATACAAACTAGTGTGTTAAATATATAAAACATTCATGTTTGGTTATTTAAAGAGTGTAATAGTGAGTGGTGCTGAGATCTGATTGCATCAGCAAATCAAATGTTACTTAAGTCTGCATATTGCCTTAAAACCGTCCTGATTTACAGCTTATAAAAGAATATACTAAGAACTTGTCTAAACCACTCAGTGTAATATGATTTACTTTGTAGATGCTTGAATATTTTGATTTTCATAATTTCCTTTCCACTTATTGCAACTCCACATGACCACCTTACAAGTAGGTCATGTGTGAGCCTTTTAATCGTGATTTATTTGTGGTAATTCTGCTGCTTTATTTCAAGGCCTTAATAGAATTGACTGAGATGGACAGCTCTGCACTTTTAGCTGAGGACTCACCGTTCGTTTGATCTTTGCGATCAGCCGAGGAAGGGTCGCTTTCAGTTCAGTCACGATGACTTTGCCGGGGTACTCCTTGTCGACGTGTTTCAGGAGAACCGAGTACGTCGTCAGATCCTGAGCCAGCTGCTGGAGGCGAGCCTCCTAGAAAGTCAAAGAAAGCGCCGTCAGATGTCCACTTCATGAGAAGCATCAGAGTGAAAAGAGAAGGGGATCTGACCCACCTTGGACTTTGGGAATTTAACCGGGATTAAGGTCCTGTTCAGCGAGTTGTAGTCAACAATTCCACGGAATTCATTCTTAAACTGACAAAAGCAAACAATGGCACACAATGACCATAAAAAAAGAGAAGGAATTAGATGTTTCAAAATGCGCTAAATACATTCAAATAACTTAAGAAAGAGAGATCTCACCTCTTCTTTATGGCCTTTGGTGACTTTAAGGATCTGCGCCAAAGTCTCTGTGATGTTAAAAGGATCAGTCGGGCACGGCTTCGTCTGGACCTCCTTCTCTCCCTCACCTGAGCTCTCTTCTGGAGGGAGGTCGGTGACGGCTCCTTCCAGAGGAGCTCCCGGGACGCAGAGAGGCAGGGCTGCTGCCAGCATCAGGGCGGCGAGCAGACGGAGATCTGAGAGCCAGACAGTTAAACCATGAATGAATGAATGAATGAAAAGAGGAAGAGAAGAGGCCCACATAGAGGAAGCTGCTCGCAGCAGTTCCGGCTGCAAATGACTTACTGAATTTGGAGTACATGACGCGCTGCTGGGAAGCTCTGAGTGGGTTTCCTCGTTGCTGTCGGACCCTGAATGAGATGCCCCGTCCTGGAGACGGGCCCTCATTTTATATCCTGCAGAAGCGAGGGATTTTCCAACACTGCCTCCATACGACAAGTTTGCATGATTGTGACTATTCATAATGAGATATTTTAATGAGGTTTGTCCTCAAAGTGAGTATGAGGTAGAAACCCAGAAACTACATTTTTACTATTGCTGTTTCTTTCCTTTTTTTTGTAATTGTTGCTTGACTCATTAAGAGGAAACACTAAACGAAAATAAATACATATGATTGATATATTATGATTATTAAAAATAAGAATTATTATTAATCTAATCGTTGAAAACCCTGGTTCAGACTTTAGAAAAAGCTTACAGGGCTAAATAATTTATTTTTTTTCTTTTCTTTTTTTTTTTATGAAATTGTGTTTTGCAAACATTATACTTCATATAAGAGTTATAGGCTGTATCAGGTGAGTTGTAAGCATATTTTGGGATTTTTATGAATATGAAGAAAACTGAAATATTTCAAAATTAGAAAGTTATAGTAATTTTTATGTTTATATTTTTTGGAACAAAATTGAACTACTGGGCAAAGGACATGCCATGATCAGTTGGTATCATCGGTTTATACCTGGTTATGCATGTAATGTACTGTGATTTCCATTAGCGTTGGCACTTTTATTTAAAAAATAGGGCACCAAAACAGTTTCCAGCCCACAGGCTCACAACCTTGTAAATCTGGCCCTGGGGAAACCATTCATCTCAAAAACCCACACCCTCAAAGAAATCCCTAAAATATTTTCAGCCCTAAAATACATTTGGGAAATCCTTACAAACAACATTTCCATAGTTTTCTAATAACTTCTGCTCTGCTGTTTAATGGACATGTCAGGACACATTCTTCCCCTTTCGACTAGATGATGCTCTTCAGATCTGTCTCAAGGTGGGATTTATTGTTTTAGTGCAACTGCAGAGTTTCATCAATGTTACCATCAGTTGGTTTATTTCATGTGCCTTAAGATTTCCATTTCATATATTTATCTATTTATTTTCATTCCCCAACACTATTAGTCATTCAACAGAAATATTAGTGTTTGCTTTTTTTTGTTTGACTATCCCTACATAAACTGATTAATCCCAAATACAAAAGCAGTAGTTTTGTTTTATTAGCTTTACACAATACAGTCTGTAAAACGCTAATATTTGTAGTTCTGTGCGCATTAGTTTCTAGTCTCACCTACCACCCAATCCATTGTGCTAACTTTATCTAATACGTTGGGGTTTGAAACAACATTGAAACAAGTTGTGGTTTCAAGCAAAACACCAAGAAGTTAGTTTTCATAGTTTCTGCCTGTGTTTATGTTGTTTGTGTATTTTGATTTCTGAAGAGTGTGACTTTAGTTTATTTTAATTGTAAATAATCTTGTCTGAATCATTTTTTTTTTTTGTCAATTTTGCTTTGCTGTTTCATGGCACTTTAAGAAGAAACTTATTCTTTTTTTCCCTCTGTAACATAGATAAACATTAACATGATGCAGAATTAAAGATTAAATAAATGTTTCCTGAATAAGGCCTGTGAGGTAAGTTATATTCCAAAGGGTTCTGGATATTAGTAAGCACGCAGAGTAAAATAAAAAAAAGGAAACATTTTGGACTCAACAAAATTAACATAATGAATTTAAATACATCTGAGGTTTTGACGTAAGGGAACTCAAATGACACAATCTAGATCTTATTCATCGCTGTGGTCAGAAACTAATATATACATTTTCAACTCTGCAATAAAAGGACTTTTATAAGTTTCTATAGAGTTCATTTAAAAACACTTCCTTCCCACATAGGGATGTTAGAAAAAGTTCACTTTTAATTATTGTAGAATACGAACAAGTTCTAAACACAAATTTATTGAAGCATTGAAGTCTAACGGAAAGGATTTCTGAGTACAGCTGGTAGTTTAAAAAAATGTCAATATTAATCCAGTATGCAACAAACTTTAAAAAGTTGATGTCTTCTTAAGCAATTTGGCTGGTAACAAACACAAAAACCTCAACATTTTTAATGAATCGTTATGTGATTGCAAAACACAAGGTACCGTTTAATTGTGGAAATGTAAAGTAACAATAACTGTTTATTTATTTGCATTTTTAAATAAAAACAAGACAAAACAAAAAAATAATAATCCAAAAACATGACATGAACATAAATTGATTTCTCTGGGTCAAGCAGCTTTTCCCTTGTACTTTCAGTTGCAGCTCTTCTTTGGTGCGTTTCTTCCAGTTTTGCACATTTAAAACCAGCATCACTGTGGCTTCTGAGGGAAACATCCCCTACATGCTGCTGTCACCACAGTGTTTCCTGTGGGGATGCCGTGTTTTCTTTTACAAATTATCTCTTGCATGTAGGCCAAAATATTCATTTTTGGTTCCATCTGAATAGCCTCCTACATTAAAAAAAAGAAAAAATCCTGCTGCTCTTCCATAAATTCCCCTGTTTTGAATTGCATAACTAGTAGTTTTCTCGACTCTCCCAGCTGAGCTGTGGGTCTTTGCAGCTCCCCCAAAGTTACTGTGGGCTTCTTGGCTGCTTCTATGGTTTCTGTCCTGTCATTTTTCTTGGGACCTTTATGTCTCATCGCTAAGCATGCATCATTTTCCTCCCAGATTACAGCTGGCGCCAGTTGTGGAATGTCATATACTTGCTGCACACAACACAAGAACAGGAATAAATCTGACTCAGCATTTTCCCGTGCGTAAAAGTATCACATAGGTCCAACAAACTTGCCCTAAAGCAACTTAAATTTAGACTTCAAAGATTTGATGCTTTTCAATAAACACAAATCCCGTCCTAACAGAATGTCCACATAAAAACTGATCTTTGAGTGGAAGGAATTTACTGCACTCTCTGTAGAGGGTCGAAGAAAGACAAAATACTAAATATTCTGTTGATTGCAAGAGTGGCTTTGCAACTTGAACAGGGAAGTATTCCGATATTTTTCGCTGTGGTGTTTGAGACTTCAGAATAAATTGGTGGTTATGGGGCAGTGGGGCAATTACTGGGAAGTGCCGATCTTCAACATTCTCGTCCTCAAACCACCATCAACTTTGTTGGGTTAGCTAAAATTTGGCAAAATAAACCCATTCATAATGCAAGCAACGATGTTTCTGCTTATTTTATCCCTTTTTTCCTGGAATAAACTAAAGGTCTGGTGAAACAGGAGCAGTTGTTTCATTTTGAATCCTGCGTTTGGGTTTCAGTGATCGAATAGTGATATAACACATAGACGTTTGTTCTGAACTAAATGTACATTTGTTTAACACTTTAACTCTTAGACCAGTGTTATGTAACTCTTTTTCGTCTTACACATTTCTGAATCATTCCTTACTTGTTTTCTAGGTTTTGGTTTACGTACCTGGTGGTTTTTTGGAAGCGTTTCGGTGCCCTGTAAGACTCGGGGAAATATTAGAGGTCGACTTTGAACCGTTTTCAATATGCATTTTGGGGTATGGGAACATGGACACTAGTTTTCAACAGACCTTGGAAAAATGTAAAGGCAGCTCTGTATTCTGATGAAAAACAAGTGAAAGCATATTAATACTCTCTGTAACTAAAAATAATTTACAGGAACTTCCCATTTCTTCATGCTTTGTTTGATGCTGTGGTGAGCGCAACAGCATTTTAGCTGAATATTGCTCTTTTTAGCTGTATAGGAAAATGATTGAATGAGCCTAATTGGAATGAATTTTGATTCTTTGTATGAGTTCTGGTTAAAATCAAGAACCAACAAATATTGAATGATCTTGTTTGTTAAAACGCAAATGCATTCACATTTTAGCATTAGGTTTTATGTAATCACAAACTCATCAAAAGACAGGTATCAGAAATAACCTTACACAATAAATGTTCAAATCTATGGTATTTATTAATACTCGTGATTTGTTCCTATAAACTTATAAAGTAAAGTAAAAATAATAACAGATAGGTCAACTGGACTGAACCCTAGATTAATTTAAGAAACTAAAAGCAGTCAAAGAGCTACAGAAACACGTCACATAGACATAGCAGTATTACAGCAAACCCAAAGAAACAAATAACACTAACCTGTTAATTTTTCATTCATGAACCGCAGCAGTGACGTTTTCGAACGTGAAGTCCAAAGGTTTTACCGCCACTTCCAGAGGACAGACTTAAGAGAGCAACTTGTGCATGCAGGAATTACTCTTTCCAGGCATTTAATGCATGGGTGTGTAATGATATTACCTTCGTGTTGCTGCCTCTTATCACAAAATAAATTATTGCGTGAGATGAACTGTGATTCCCATGACATACTTTTTCCATAAATCTTGCTTCCTCTTTGCTGTCCTCAGGTGCTATGTTCAAAATATTCAAGATATAAGAATGGTTCCCTTGCAGAGAGTTTTCTGGTGTTAAATCCATACGTGCACAGCACAGATATTATTGTTGTTTGGACGTCTGTCAATGTTTATGTAGGAACATACTCCCAGATACTTTCATCATGAGGTGCATACGAATCGTATCTAAGTGGGTTAAAGAGTATTCTCCCAAAAATGATGAGTAAAACTATTCATTTTTGCATATTTTCTGCATATTTTTCCAGCCTTAAGATGAACCTTGTGGCTGCATTTACAGTGCCATGTCTTGTGCTATGAACATACAGGCCATAAACCATCTACCATAAATTAGCACTCACTCAAATAAGGTTTTCTAACGTCTACGTCTGAAGAAACACAAACAAGGTTACATGCATAGTTCTATAAATTTGTACTTGAGCTCTACATTCAGCTATACTTTCGCGAGACTTTCATTAGGTTGCTCAATTTGCTCCATTCTCATTTTTAATTTCCCTCAACTAAGGCAGAGACCAAGTGATTGATGACACAGGCAAACAACCCCTCCCTACAACATAAGTATTGCCACAACTTGGATTACTTAAAATCTTGTAAATCCTCTGTCAGTGCATTGTTGCACCCTGGATCTGACGGGCCTGAAAGAAGATGATAAAGGTCATCTTAATCAAGGGAAGGTCATTCAGCGCGTTAGGCTCAGGCCATCATCTTCAAGCGAATCAGTGAGGTTCCACTTGTTCTGTCACTTTTCTTTCTTCAGTCATCCTCCTTCTGAATTTGTTTGAATCATACCAAATAAGAGAAGGGAGAATGAAATTAGTTGTAGCTGTATATTTTTTTTTTAATTCCAAACTGAGCCACGGAAAATTGTATAAAATAAGAATCAACTTAGTCACTTTAAGCCCATTGGGCATGTAAAAGCTTAATTGGAATTGACCTTTGTACTTTTGCAAGCGTTTTCACAATGTTGTGTTTGGATTAATAGACAGAAAATCATAAACAGAAAGAAACAATTTTGTGTAATCCAACAAACACACACACCACATGCATAAACATCATATTTGACACTGCATTAACTTAATACAGAGGCTTTTTAGTCACTGAGTGTGTGCTGAGTACTCTAACACTTAAATTTGCTTCTAAAGAAAAGAAAAAAGAACATTCCCTGTGGCAACTGATGACAAAGGGGGGGAAAAAAATATAGTTTTTTTCATTTAATTACTGCCTCAGTGTAATTATTGCATCAATGTAAAAAGATACCCAGTACTATTTAACAATAAGAAGTACTTATCATTTGCAGATATAGCCATTTATTCATATTGTAACAGTTTAGTGGGTAATTTTATCAATATTTTCTGACAGAATTGGCCCTTTGAGAACATTCATGATCTTAATATGGCCCAAAGTGAAAATGAGTTCAACACCCCAGATTTAAGGAAACCCTCCAAAATGGCATGTTTTCTTCATCATGCAAACATCAAACATGTATACCAATTTTTAACTCCTGTGGTAAAACTGTACTAATGAGCTGCAGTTTCGGGGGACACTGCAGATAGAAATTTTTTGAATATATATTTTTTTCAACCCTTAATATATTTAAATTTGGCCCAGCTGTAACATGTGTGCTAAATATGTTGAGGTTTCTGGTATGTTCAAGCCTACAAAAAAGGCCTACTTTAAAATTTGAAATGATAATAAAGCTGTGCATTTCAGCATGCTCACGCACCACGTTTACATCGGGAATCCCTGTCATCACTTCCCTTTATACATTTTTAGTTCAAGAAGCTGTATATTTGAGGAAGAACTTAGCTTAGCGTGTCATAAATATCACCAATTGTGACATCATGGTTCTATGTTTTAAATACAGTTTAACATTTTAACTTTGAGAGAATTTAGACAGTTATTTGGCACAAGTCGAAAGATTCTAACAAAAGAATCTGCAAATTTTTCAAGGGGAATTTATTTGTTACTCCCAGTAGAAATCACCACCGCAAGGAAAAAAAGTCACAGCTTTCTAACTTATGAACTCCATACAAGCCCTGACAAGTCTTAAGGACTACCCTGGAAAACCAAATTTAGGGACTAAATTGGTAAAATCCTCTTTTGCCAGTTTTGCATAAATGAAACTTAGGGAAGTTTAGCATCTTGTTACATCACACATTGCACAACGGAGTAAAAAATGATCAGTTTATGTATAAGTCTACTTCTACAAATGTAATTAAGCTATCTCTATTTTTTCATAAACAGCAAGCGTAGAAAAAATAGCAGCAAAAACAATGCATGCTTACATTTGCATCACATACAGGGACTTCACCTGTACCAAGAGCTCTTTTATGCACCAAATCTCTAAGGCTTTGATGTTTAGTATAAAACAATGCTGTCTATGGCTTATTCAACTGGAAAAGAGACTTTGATCATTAGGTGCTCAGCCTGCAGTTCTTGGAAGTTGCAGCTAGGTGGCAATCATGCTTAAATTCTGATAAGAGAGACTGATTCCTGTCTGCGAGGTGATGTTCTCAAGCAGAAAATGCAAATGTCTTCTTGCACACACTCCAATGATTTATGACTTTCACAAAGATCAGAGGCAGCTTGTGGAACATGTCGCTGCAATGTAGTGATTTGCATTTGAATGGCTTCGTAATTCGTTGAGAAACTCAGCTTTCATGAAACCATTTGCTCATCAGTATTAAACTCATTGAACTATTTAGTTTCTTAAAAATATGTTTTAAAATTCTGGACTGATTATATCATTCTGATTATATCATTGACCTGAAAGTGGCACTTACAAGCATCTAAAAAAGTGACAATCTAACTATATTATATTACAAACGGGTAGACTCCATAATTAAATCTGAAAGCAATTGTTTAACTTCTGAAAGCAATTGGTTACACTATATTTTATCTAGAGGTATCAAAGCAAGGGGATTAAATATAATTGCATGCCACGCTTGTCAAATTTTTTGTAAACCATGACTTTTGTTTTTAGCCATTGGAGTTTGTGTCTGTAATACAAAGCATAACAATGTTTAAGAGGAATAATCACTTTTACTAGGCATTTTATGTGCACAGCTTGCACTTTAAAAAGCAGCATATTGCCAGTTGAGTTTTAAAATAGCATGAAGTAAGAATTGCTACTGTATTTAGAAGTACCAATTCCAAGCAGCTGTGTTGGGTAAAAAAACAAACAAAAAACAACTTCTTTGCGTGGAGGTTCTTTTTATTATTTGGGATAAGATTTGTGAGAGAGTTTGAAAAGGAGGATCCTAATCTGTCTGTGTGCAATATGTGGCCTCACGTTTCACTCTAACATGACAGTTGCTCATCTCTTTCCTTTTTCCTGATTCTGCCTCATCTTCTTCTCTCCTGTCGGTCATTATCGTGCAGTTCCTCAGCCCGTCTCCCATCCCATCTTTCTCCTCCTCTCCCATCCTCTTCATCCATCGCTACCGTTTGTGCCTTTTTTTCTCAGGTCAATGTGTTCTTCTCTTCCATCTTCCATCTTCCTCTTTCTTTTTTTTTCTTTTTTTTTCCCCCCACTGCACACGGCGTTCCATAAGTGACGAGAGGAATTGTATCTCTGCTCAGTTCGCTGTGGGCTCTCTTCAATATTTAATCAAGACTGCATTTGTTTGAAGAGAGCCCAGAATGTGAGTGAGAGTGAAAGATAAAAAGGGACGTATGACCAACTTGTGCTTGTCTGCTGCATTTAAATGCAGGGCAGGCAGAAAAACCGAGAGCAGAGTGTGTACTGTATATTTGTGCATGTGGTGGCAGTTGATGAAAGGCTGTCCCCACACGGTAAATAGTTTATTGTCTCTCTTTTGCTTTCTTTTCCCATCTCTTCCTTTATTCCTGCCCCTCCCCTATAATCTCATTCTTCTCTCACTGCCTCATCTTATAACCATCATGCACAGTATAGCCCTGCACTGCATGCAAACAATGCTTTTTTCCCCCTCTTGTCGTGTGTATTTGAATTTGCTGCGTGTGCATGTGTGACTTGTGTGTGCTTGTGCCGTGGGCTGGTTTCAGGGTGCTCCCCAGGGACACCCCCAGCAGCATATTTCATCATCGTCCAGACAGAACACAAAAAAAAAAATGAAAGAAAGGAAAGTTTCCGCTCTTCTTTTGCATCTTCAGCAATTTTGCTACGTTAGACAGTGCTTTCCTCACTTCCTTCTTTCACTTTTAGGTTGAATCTGGTCTTCAGAGGAGGAATTTGCAACTCTCTTTGGGTTTATACAAGAGCTCTTGAAGTTTTGTTCTATATTCCTTTGAAAACTGGCTTCTCATTAGCATGTGTCTCCTTTAACTTGGTGGGAGAAAAACTAGGGTTTTTACATAAGTAAAAGTAGCAAAAAATCACTGTATGAAACCTCTCACTTCCTCTTTTCAAATTGTAGCTGATTTGAAAACGAACTTAATGAGACAGAGTGAGATGGTTTTTTTATAAAGCTGGAGGATGAAGGTTTAGACTTAGTATCAGGGTCGTTAAAATAGGCTTGGTGAACCGCTATTGAATAACATGATGCAAATGAGAAAAACCCAGTTCAGAGATTCTGAGGTAGTAAAAACATTTTCTTTGGTGTAGACATAGGTTTAGGACTCTCCCCGCATTGCACAAACAAGTTAAATAAAAGGGAATACCCCTTTTCCCCAAAAAAGGATTTTACACATGCAAACTCCTCCCCCCATAGTCATTTTGCCCATATGGAGATGACCATATTACGCAGCCTTTGCTTTGATGTCATCTGAAAATCTCAGGGGACACTCTCTGAAACAATCTGACTGACCAGTTTACTGTGATTTTACACCCAGGCACATGGTCACCTTTTAAAACCCCCTTGATAAGAGCTTTTTTCCCCCCTTAAATGCATCTTCTTGAAAAGTCATTTCTATGCAATTTATTTGGGAGCACCTAATATGGCCTTGTTGATGGATTCCACATCTTAAAAGTCTGAAAGACGAAGAAAACCTGTTTATTTTACAATGACAGATGATTTAGGTTCTAAAAAATATCGGATACACTTTTACATTAGGGCTTTGTTGTTTTCCTGTTTTTCCACGTCATCTAAAAAAAATGTGGAATGCAATTCTACTAAGAAGTTTGGGTTTCTAATGCTTTATTTGATCAAAAATGACACAAGATCCACTGAAAATTGCGTCTGACAGATGTTTTCTGCAGAAAGGTTTTATGGTCAGATGGAAGAAAGGTCAAGGCATTTATGCACCGTGACAGCAACTGTGTTTGGAGGAGTCAAACCCAGGAACATTGTACTCACTCTGAAGCACGGTGGTGATAGCATTATTGAATTTTAAAGGAGGAGGCTCACGTCCTGATTCTGCAACTTGAACTTAAGTCAACAGAGAGATGGTTGAAATTTGGAAACCAGTGGTTGTATCAGTACCAGACATGCATCAAAATGGTGTGAAATATTCCCCTTCATAAAGCCCTGATTTAAACTATACTGAAAATTTGAGTACTGGTCATATAAAATATGCTAGTTAAAACTATTTGCTTCCAATTCTGAGCGTAAAGTCCAAAGCCAGTATGCCAACATGGCATTTATCTTAAGTGTTAATAAACTCTTGATCTAAACAATGCTTATAATTAATGCAAACTACAGATAATATAACATGAGTTTGTGTTAAATGTTCACTTTGATTAGATTCATCTGACTTTGACACCAATTTGCTTTAACTGTAACTAGTGACTTCTGCAATATAATCCACCCCATTTGTTAACCTGGTTAGACACTTTTGCTTTGAAATAACACTTGATTTACATCCATACAGAGCTTATGACCACATTGACAGAAAATGACATTTGATTAACAAATAAAGTCTAAGTCATGTATATAAATTGCCGTAGAACATTTAAAAATAGTATCTCCAATATAGGCTTTTACTGTTTCACTTCTCAGACTTGAATATAAAACTTTCATTTTACTTGTGTTAAAATGGTGTTTCTTTCTGTTCATGTATTATTCATTTGACAGACACTCCAGCACATACCGCCTCACTATAATTCGCTGAAATAGTGCTGCTATAATCCGAGTATCTGAAAGAGAGCCAATCATCCCAAATTACAAACCCTATCAAAAGCCAGATCCGACACTCGAGTTATCCGACTGAACCAGCCGCAGTCCGACTGAACTCTGCTTGACTTTATGTCGTCTGGGAATATCGGGCTCAGACCCTCGCATATCTACTGAGCTTAAATGAATTCTCTTTCATATCTTATTGGAGGGAATTCTTTAATTAAATTATTCAGTAATCAGCAAGTTCTTCTTAGACCAAGCACTGTTGTATTTTACTATTTATCCATATTTTATTCTCTGTTTAAAAACACAAAAAAGATGGCGCAGAAAAATAATGAACAGTAGCTTTCATTTACATTACAGTACAGCTACTCAATTGCGATTCAGCTAAGAGTAAAAATACACTTTATTCTAACCAAGAAAGAGATCAAATAATATAAACTGACAAGACTATCAAAATAATATAAACTGACAAGATTATCAAATCACATTATTGTAATTTACTTGTGCGATGCACGATGTATTCTCTTGGTTCTTATAGAAATGGTGGTCTGGGTTATCCAGTCCGTCCAAACATGGATTCATTTCTTCCATGCTTTGTTACCTTTGCAGTCCATTTGCAAAGGAAACAATAAGGTTTTCCTCAGGTGTGGATGTATAATCACAGTCATGTGTTAGCAGTCTGAACATCAATGGGCCGAGCACATGACCTTGGAGTTTACCCAACCAGGATAGAGATTCAAACGTCTTATCTAAAATGGACTCACTGTGGGATGATTCAGGATGTTTAATGTGACAGGCAATAGACTTTAGGCTAAATAGAAATTTCTCTTTGAGTCTCTGGAGAAAGACAGTATTAAACAGAAAGCTAAAATCAATGTACAGGCATGTGTTCTTTTTTTTTATTTTTTATGTCCAGATGATTAAGTGCAGGGTGGTGAATATTGCATCAAGTTGTACAGACCTAGCAATGCAGAGAGGCTGACTGTGATGCGAGATTTAAGAAGCTGCTCAAAATCTCATTATTATAAGGGTCAGTGTAACAGGGTGGTATTCAGGCAGGACACAACAGCTTTTTAGCAAATGGTAGATTTGTGGTAGTTTCAAGAACCTGGACATTGAATTCACAGAGAGAAAAATAAGGTTATGGTTTCAGTTATACATAAATATGTATGAAGTTTTAATCAAACTGCATGTATGTGATCTACTATATTCTTAAAATTTATATTGTTACAGAACTGGATCACAGAGCTAGGGATTACGGTACATAGGTCACCGTTATTGATAGGAAGAGTATACAGCAGCAGTTTAGAAAAACATAATGAATTTCTGTTAAATGTTGTAACCAAAGCAAGAAGCCCTTTGTGGAGTGGGGTAAAAATGGGCCAGAGAGTGTGTTCAAAGTGTCAAGGGATCACACTTCTCATCCTTGGGGGAAAAGTTTTCCCTTGAGTGTTGGAAAGAAGGCTACAACTTATTTTTGAACTTCGGCTTGAGAATAAGCAGTTTGGCTTTCGATCGGGTTTGTTCCCAATACAGGCCGGATTCTGACACAGCTGCTCCTTGTCATAGATTCTGTTTTTGTAGGATTCATACGCAGAGTCTAAAGGTAGATGATGAGTAGGGTGGCTGGGAGAAAAGCTCTCAGTTTACAAGGTGATATACATTCTGACCTTTGCCTATGTTCATGAGATGGTTCTTGACTCAAAGTACTGGATCCAGGATGAAAATGGCTGAACTAAACTTACAGGGTTGGTGCTGAGAGATGAGGCATGGAGCTCCATCTAGAGGAAGTTTGGAGTATAAATGCTACTGCTCTGCCAAGAAAACATTTAAATGAAGTAGTTTAGCTGTAATCGGTGTCTAGTTTGAGGAGACACCGAGGCAGACCTTGAACTCACTGGAAGGGCTATGCATCCATTTTCGTCTGAGATCCATGAGGATTTCCTAGAATGGATTGGCGATGGTCGTTGGAGTGAATGATGATGGGTTTCCCTTGGTTACCTTCACATCACAAGACCATAGATGGCTGTTCAATAAAATATTTGTAATTTTAACAATTTCACTGTAAGGATGGAAAGGCAAGTAATATAAGTATGCCAGTCGAGATGTGCATCACATACAGGAAGAGAAACTGCACAGTTAATATTAATACCAGTTGATCAGTCATTGTCATCTGGTAGGCCATATATAATTGCTTATCTCTCTCTCTCTCTCTGTGTATATATATATATATATATATATATATATATATATATATATATATATATATATACATAAATAAGCAATTTTTTTAGATTCTTTTCACAGCAGTTATGCAAATAGGTTTAATGCATTTTCCCTAAGTCTTGCCCAGAAAAACATCACTCATAGTTCTTGTAGTTCACTACAGGCCTCATGTTAGTTTTTGTCTGATGCTGACCTGTGTATTCTAGACTTTAATCATCGTTATTTAGAAGAAATTGCCAAATTAACCTAGTAGATGATGAATTTATGTTGATGCTAAGCAAATAAAAATACAGCCATGAACAGTGATGAATATGTATCGCTGAGTTGATATTTTCTAGACTGACTTTTAAGTGCTCTCTACTGGAGAAAATGTGTAATGGCAATCAATCTTTTACAGTAGAAAATGTGTGGCCAATGCAGTTCAAAGGTTTTTCAACTCTGTTTTACTTCGATATGTATTTAAACACTGAGGCAGTCCATATTTTAGCAGTTTACCAGCCATGTTTACTTACAGCTATGAAAAAATCTGACATTTTAGTGTCAAGACTCAGCTGCTAATTTAGGATTAGTAACAATTGTGATTTAACAATTAAATCAAACGTTGTTTAACAAACCATTACCAGTTTTCACCAATCTCTTCTTCATTGAAGATGATAAACGTTCTGAAGATATTTCCGAATATGAACTATGAACTTTCATCCGAGTGAGCTCTTCGGCTACAAAATCAACATGTATTTAAGATGCAGACATAAATTGCTAACATAAAAGGCAGAAAACATTTTGCAAAAACTTAAAAGAGCCAAGACACCAAAACGAGTAAGGTGGATGATCAGGATTATAGGGTTCAGTCTGAAGTTTCTTCTAGAAAACATGTTCAAGCCAAACAAAAGATAGCTTCTTGCTATATCAGTTTTGCTTATGTTATGGGATCAAGATGCATTTGGAAGATTAAAGGTTAATCTCTTGAAGTCCCAAGAGATCCTTGCTATCTTAGAGATAAGTTGGATAGTAGATGTCCACAATTCCGATAATCTTTATTTAAGAACATATCATCACAAAGTTGGGGGCTCCAAGTCTTGCACCAAAACTGTGGGACTGTTGTATGAAAAGGCCTTTTGGACTGACGACTTGAGAAGTGCAAAAGTGTTTCGCTAAAAGGCACAAATAATCAAAAAATATGTAGTCAAACAGAGAAGTTGTAAAAACATCATTCTTTAGACAGATGAAAAGAAGATCAACCTGTAGTATTTGGATGTGAACATAAAAAATGGAAAAAAGAGAAATGGTTCATAATCTGATACATTCAATATCACATGTAAAATATGCAGAAGTTAGAAAGACATTGACATGGGTTTTACTGACAAACAGCCCAAGAAGCAAGAGGCATTTTGAAGCATGAAGAATAATACTATGTACATTGCACAATATTTTGAGAACTTGCTTTTTTTAAGAGGAGTAAGTTCAACGCCTGTCACAAAAGAAACCCTGCATCTTTAGTCATTACAATGAATCCAGACTTAATCTTGCAAAGCAGTGCAGTGAAATCGTTCCTGCTTAAAAAAAATGGTTACGTTTCCAAAGCCAAAACAATACAACTACTATATTACTAACTCTGCTTTATGTTGCATTCCTGCACATTGCATATGGATCAGTAACATTTCTTATTATTTAGTATACTGATATTTGATTTATTTATTTGAAAGAGGACAGTGGAATATAATTAATCAAACACATGACAATTCATGAGTTAAAAAGAGTCAGAATTAGCCAAAAGGCAAAATTTCATCTGCAGTCCCAATGACCATGATGATATCTTGAACCTTTCACCAGGTTTCTACACTGGCCCATATGTAAGCTTATATTACAGACTCTCCTGTGTAAATGTACTAAGCTTCCAAAGAAGGACTTTTAAAGAATAGCTTTTGTCTGATGCCGACTTTAAGGATTAAGAACATTTACAGCCATTTGGCAGCCACACTACAGAGACCGTTTCATCTACACCAAGCAGCAAAACACAGGATTAAGACCTCTCGTATTTCATTTTGCGCACCTGCCTCAGACTAAACAACATCCCCGACACTGTCAGAACAAAACTAAGCTTGAAGCCTGAAAAATGGGTTGTGTCACCCCCCCACACACACACACACACCACACACACACACACACACACACACAACGACAGAGACTGTCCCTTTGTTTACTTTAAGAAATTTGACCCAGGTAATGTGGTGACGTAGCCTGACGAAGATCTGTCTTCTGTTGCTTTTTTTCCCTCCCTTCCCCCAAACATTATCCTTTGTGTTGTTTTACAACTTTTGAGACAAACACACCGGAAAAGCAAGCATTGATTTGAAAATAAACTAGTACTAACACCAAGTGATAACTATAGGTGATCACAGTCCGTTTGTTGCTTTTCCTTGGTTTGACCGTCAGTGAATGAAAGGTGGAAGTGATGCAATGTGTCGATGCACCTGTAACTCCCCTCCCCTCTCTGGACAGCGCACACATCAACCTGGTAGTAGGCTACGGAGCGGCGGGACGCGCGAGCCACTGGGTGGAGCAGGCAGCGTCGCGTGTTGCGGAACACATTCGGTAGGTTGTTAACCGCGCCGCGCGCGGTCTGGATGCAGATGCGGGTCGGCGAGCGTAAGCGCGAGGAACAGGGGGGAAATGGCGAACGGGCGCGGGCGGCGGTGCGCCTCCTGAGGATACGCTAGGCAGAGACACCGGGAGTGGAGGCAGTCAGGCAGGCAGCTCGAGGACACGCAGTCACAGGAGGAGGAGAAGAAGGGGGGGTGAACCATGGAGGACTCGGAGCCCGCAGAGGACGGCTTGCTCGCTGGCTTGCGGTGGAACAGGAGCGCACGGGACCAAGCGCAGCTCAAACACAAAATCCGGGATCTGCCGGGGCTGCTGAAGCACGGGCTGCACCTGCGGAAAAAGAGCGTGAGTATTTCGAACAGACCACTGAATGACTGTCCGTCCTTCCGTGTTTGATGAACGTTTCTAGCTGTGTTATCTTTTAACTGCCAGGTTGCATGACTTCACTTTGTGCTCTGAGGCCGTTTTGTAAGCTCGTCACGACTCAGGTGTTTTTCATTTTCCCACAGGCATAGATGTCGCAGAGGCAAGCTTTTTTATATATATAAATGCCTGTGTGCGCAACTGTGCTTGTTTCCTACTACATCCATAATGACCAGAATAGCTTTTGGACACCATACCTTCACAGTCCCGTAGTCAAGGCAACACCACCCCCATCATCATTCACGGTCACATTAAAAGTACATGTGGTAATGACATTTTTCACTCAAATGCTCAGTGTTCTTTCTTTTTTCTGACCAAGCTGTATTTTTCAAAATCTGTAAGTTTACTTCTGACATTATTGGAAAGGGGATTCCATTGAGATAGTGAGAGTAATGGAAGTCATAAATGACATATCAAAATGTCAGAGCTGTGGCCTTTTATGTTTTTACTACAATTACGTTGGGTGTTATTGGTTACCAAGTCTTACTTTGAAATTCATAAAATAACAGTGTTAAAGATTGACAATGCAAATGGAGCTCATAATGACAGCACATTGTTGCAGTCCCGGTATAAGAATAGGCTAATTTGAATTAGAAGTAAAACAAAAGTCTTGATGTAAATTTGAAAGGAATTTTGATTCTGTAGGGCATATCAAGAATTCCCTTTTCTTGTTTCAAGATTCACAGTTTTGTGCCTACCACATCTTTGGGAATGAAAAATAAGCTGCAAAATAAAGGTGGGCTTAGTGGTGCATAATTGGCATGACCTGGTGTATTTTCAAAGACTGACAACCTTGAGTAAAAGTACCACACTTCATATCCAAACAATGATTTAAAATACTAAAAATACTTATTTCTACTGCTGCAAAATAGCATAATATATTATTATTAAGATTAATAAAAATTTTGATCCATAGACTGAAACAGAATAAACACCAATAACAAATGCAATTGTAGTTTTGAAGCCCTTACCGCACAGAATTTATCTAAGAGCAACTGTAGGGGTGGGGCATCACTTTCTTAACATATGCTGCTGCCAGAATAAAACTCACATCCCCCCAGCACTTTCTGTAGCATCTTTATAAAAAGTGCATTAAACCATAGGAACAATAGCTGCTTTGATACTTAACTTTTTTAAGCTTCTGTGTACCTTCAGACTCGTAACAGGTCCATTCCTAGTGCCAAACAGCCTTGAAAGCCTTTTTAGTCCTGCCAGACTCACTTCTCAAATCCAGTATTTCTTAAACAATACCAGTCGTTTAAATGGTCGGTCAACAGCTTTTTGGTTTTCTTTGTTAAATATCGGCCAGTGAAGCTTTTTCTGAGCCTTGCCTTGTCCAACAAAAAGTGCCCAACATGCCAAATGCCTGCTCTGAGTGTCCGCTTTGCCCATCCTTGTCGTCAGCAGCAGCCACTCAAATACTCGTCCCCGGTTCCCTTTGTGAATATCATCAGTGGTGTGCCAGGACTTCCTGTCCCGCTGGAACCAGATGTGCTAAAAATATGCATCTTTTCTTGTGTTAAAGTCACATAGGACCACCGAGGAGAGCAGTTTGTGTCATGTTACATCTGGTAATTTTAAGTGATGTGCAAATGAACTACAGAGTGAGGCCACTCTGTGTCCTGTTAATGGTTAATGTGATAGAAATCTTCTTGCCTAATTATTCACTGATATTGGACCTTGACACAGAGGTGAATAAAACATGCATGGAACCAAATTAAAATGTTACCTGAAACATGGAAAGTAGCACAAGGGGTTTCTTTGGGGTTTTAATTATATAATCTATAATTAAACATGAACTGATTGACTTTTTCTAGCCAGTTCTGATTTTGTTTTTTCTTTGAGGTGGACTTGCAGATTGTGATTTTGACTGATCTTGATATTTATATGTATTTTTCTAAGCACTGTAACAAATGTGGTGGAAATGGGCTGAAGTTTTTAAAACAACAAAAGTGAAAGAATTGCAAGCTTATCCAAATTATTATATTAAAACCTAAAATACATAAAATTTTTTTTACATAAAATTAGTCAATATGACTAGTAGTACTCGACAAAGCTATCAAGGGTTTGATTCTTTTTTGTATTTTTTTCACCAATTCTCACTCAGCCTGTTTCCTGACTGATTACTGTGAATAAAGGCCAGTAGTGCCAGAAAATTGATTTATACTTTCAAAAAGCCTGAGCACTTTTCTGATAACATTTGCTTTCTGTTTTTAAATTGCTGCATTTGAAGGAAAGGAAACAGATCAAGTAGATGAATATTTCTGCTTAGTTTTTTTATTTTGTGAGAGTTATGCAATGAGACGGACAAAATTAAAGTAAATATGTGACTGTTCACTGCAGACTGGTTCTCACTAGATTCCACCAGTTTTTTTCATTCACTCACAATAGCTTGTGCACACACTACAAGTATAACAAAATAAACAATAAATGGAGACAGCAGTAAAAAAAAAAAAATCCTTGAGAATCTAATAAAGATTTACTCTAAAATGAATTATTTTTTTTTTTACCTGTTTACCTTTCCCAAAACCACACATTTTGTTTCTGTTACTTATTAATGCAGAATTTTTGACATGAGCAGTTTCTCGCATCACATAAAAAAATCCAGAGTGAATAGAAACTGCTGCGTTGCACTAAAGCCATCAATTGCATCAGAGTCTAGCCTCCAGCAGCATCACCTTGGAGAATCCTGTCTCACATTGTTTTAGCTTGCTCTGTTGCTCCTCTTATTGCTTCTTTCAATGTCTGCAGTGTGGAAGAAGCATAAAGAATTGATAACACATAGTTTTTAACTTTTACCACATTTACCATTTTGCTCTGCCCTGGATCTGGTTAAATTTCCATTCACTTGTTGCAGTTTGTAGTTCTTGACTGTTTGTTTTTTGTTTTTGTTTTTCTTGATGGGTTTTGATTTAACAAAATGGAAGAATACTTTTACAAAAAACACTGTGTGTCGTTTTTTTAACTGAAGTGGGGAAAAAAAAGAAAGAAATTGGATGTCTCGCTATGCATGTGGTGTGAGATGGATCTCTGAAACGTATTGTAATGCAGTATCTTCCATTGGAATTAAGCGCATTTAGATCCAAATACCTTGTTAAATAATAGTAGTAAAGGTGAATTTGAATACTTTTTGTGCATGCGTGTGTACATGTTATGGTGAATATCCACAATATTTAAACTACATCTGTATTGTTGTCTATGCCCGTCGCTGTTTCTCTGTGAAACATTGAGACAGACACAATTAAACATCGAGTGAGTTTAGATTTTGGGGCTTGGCATTGGGATGTTTGTAGAGAATCCTGTGGGTCTTGTGGATTCCTGGGCTAATACCCTATGGATCAGAAATGCTCTATTAGATCGCATGTATGGGGAGTTTTGACAACTGAGTAAACCATTTCCAGGTTCTTTCCATGTTTCTGCTGTTGAAGGAGCGATCTGCTGTGAGCTCAGGTGTTTCAAGTATCAGAAGAAACAAAGATTTACTGTCAGTGTTCACTTTACCCTTGTGAAGTTTTGGTGCTTTGATTGATCAGTGATTGCATTTTTAATTATTCATCTAAAAATAGTTGTTGGGCAAGTTCACATTTTAAAAGAACTACATGCAATTAAGATGATTCAGCTCATGGTTCAAAGTTTTGGATCAACTTTAAGTTGTTCACATGAATGTCTCTCCTTCTTTGTGTATCCCAAGACAGTACAAGTCAGTAGCTTTTTGAAAATTAAAAAATTGATCTAAATTCACAAGCTGAATACTGTGAGTTTAGTTTAATCGGGCTCTACAATAAAGATTTTTTCTTCAATATACACACCAGTACTTGAGATCAGATCAAGAAATCCTCATTATACAGGATTTTTGACAGGTTCCAACATGGATGTTGTAATTCGCTCACCAGTAAATGACTCGTATTCAACACTTAAATGCACTCATGAATGTAAATTACTTTATATTTCTTGTTCATTGAAACCTTAATGAAAACTCTGACATGCAAACACATTGACTGATGGCCAATTTCAAATGTAAAGTTGATTGCCTTTGACTGTTAATGGTTTTCTAAAATGCTCCCCTCCCTTTCTAAAACTCCGTCTGTGAATGGTTGTTGATATTCCTCAGCAGCTGATCTAATTTCTACAATATAAATTCTGCGAACAGTAGCTTCGGATGTGATTTGGCCTCTGCCATAAATATTTCTCTTCTCTAACTGCATTATACATACATAAAATAAGAAAGATGAAGATGTGGGATGGGGAAAAAAGTCTCATTAAGAAGAATTGTATACAAAGCTCCAATCTTTATGCGCACAGAGTATATTTCAAGCCAGAAGGGCAATTATGAAATGGAAAAGTTACATAACAATGCCGATGTTTGTGGCATTCCTGATAAAACAAAGAAGAAAGAAGTAGTTAAACTCACATTATTACAAATTCCTTTGAAGGCAACTTTAGTGTTAAGTGGAATAGCTTAGGGTCATTTATTCTCATTTAAAATTTAGACTGCATTCATGTTGGGGGAGTAAATAAGCAAATATATTCACGAGACAGGAGAAGGATTTAAAGGGCCACACATACTTTGACATAAACATGGGTTTATTGTTTAACCAATAATACTGATTATGTGATTGCTTTGGGTCTGTTTTAAAACACAACAGTTTTTAAGATCCAATTTCTTGCCATCAACTTTCCACAGAAAGCATTTAGGCATGAGCTGGTTTGAGATTCCTGAATCGTCCAGAATACACCATCTTAATTAAATAACAATGTGGAAAATTACTTTATTACTTGTGTTTAAATTATTTCCAAAATAAAATAGTATATTTCTTTTACAGTTTCAATGTTACAAATATTGCAAACGGAAAGTAGCTGTCTTTTAGTTGGGTTATCTGCTTTGCTAGAGGCAATAGTCGGATGCTTTATACTAGTCAAGCTGCTTGTAGCTTGTCAACTGTATCTTTATTAAAACCATTTCCTTAATGAGAGTGATAGCTAGTGCTCCATTCATTCCTTCATCATGACTGCCTGTGATTTTCCCAACCAAATTTGTTTGAAAAATGAGAGATTCCTCTAAGAGATCGGAAAATGGTAGCAGCTTCTTATTAGCCAGTGATTCAGAACAATCTGGTTTTGTCTCTTTCTTACTGGTAAAATGTTAAACCACTATAGGTGATGGAAGAAAAGTTTTACCAGTCATTCAAAGATTAATACGGTTTGCATAACATTTGTCTTGGTACAACAAAGCCAATCTGTCATGGTAAATTTGTTTTTAGAAATATCTTGTTTATCCTTAAATGCAGAAAGAGAACCGTCATATTAAAGAAATAACATTTTATAGGAAACTTGTTAAACTCTTTTTGTTTTTACCATGTTTCTCAGAATTCCAGGCTTTACTGATAAAGTACATTTTCATCTAAATGTTTCTATAAGCTAATGAATTCAATTCAACATTCAATAGTAAAATAACCCAAACTGAGAAGGGTTAGTTGAATAATTCATTGTTTTTTTTCTGAATTTCTTAGTATTTTTTAGCACTTTTTTTTCTTTTTTTACTTGCTGTATCATTAATTGCCCCCTAGAACTCAAATAAACCTTAACTGAACTGAACTAAAGCTCTTAAGAGTTAAAAAATTTAGCATGTTTGTCATAAAAGTAAACAAACTGTCCAAAGTTTTTACTCCCCAACCGTTACCATGTCTTACATTTTGGTCCGCTTTTATTTCTTGATGCAAGTATTAGAGGTGGATATGCTCATTACTGTCCAGACTGAACAAAAATAGCATAAAAATCATTTAAACTTCTTGTGTATTTACTAATTACAGGATTTATCTTAAGACTTGTTTGGACAAGCCAGAGCTCATGCTTTGGAGAGTTTGAATGCATTTGCTGCGTTTGTCTCCTCTGATGACTCCATTTTGACTTCCCTGAGAGGCGAACGAGTCGAGGAGTCGACAGGAGCTTAGCTTGGATGTGTACTGGAGTGTGCGAGAGGGGGCTCACCAAGCATAGCGTGTTTCAGCTCTTCACTGTGCTCAGCAATCTAATCTGAGAGTAATCCATTTTTTGCAGATAATGACCTCGCTGCTCCTGCTCTGTCTCTCACTCTCTGTATATGCACTTTGAAGTCATTGCATTGATAAGTGTGTCAGCATGTGCACTTCTCTTTTCTCTTCTCTGCTCCTCTCTTTCTTCTCTTTGCTCTTCAAAGCTGCAATGACATTAGTCCTCACTCCTTGTCACATGGAAGTATTTTTTGCAGTGAAAGTGATGCACAAACGTCAAGACTCACAGGAACATAGCGGCAGAACTCCATCTTGATGTGTGATACAGTATGAATGAAACACCCCTGGTGCTGGAGCGACTCCTGAGCGTGTCGGTGAGAAGAGATGACACTGGATAAACAAAGAACCCTTGAAAGATCTGTGTTATAACCAGAAAAACAGACAAAGAGATTACAAGACACGATAGAGAATCAAAAACAAAGGAGAGACATGGATCGAGTGGGAGAGACAGAAAATTTTTATTTAGTCTACGTGCATGACTGGATGATGTGCTCTGTTAAACCCCCCTGGTCCAAATGCTGCATTTGCACTGCATTAACACTGACTTGGCATCTTTACAGCAAGAAAGAGAGCTTCATAACTTCAGCAATACATCCATAGAACCCTTAAAATGAACATCTTCTAAAATGTCTAAGTTGTGTGGAAGGTTCTGATCAAATCTGTTTTCCTAGCACATCCTATGGATGCACGATTGAATTGTCATCTGGGGAATTTAGAGACCAAGTCAACTCTGCAAACTCTTTGTTGTGCTCTTCTTTGCTTTGTCGCAGGGAGCCTTATCCTTCTGAAAGAGGCTACAGCCAACAGGGATTACTGTTAGAGGGCATAAATTATTTGAAGTGTTAAAGCAATGTCCATGTGGATAGCAGACCTAAGGTTCATTGGTCAAAGTGTTGCAGTGTCACTGACAGCTTGGCCTTTTTATGATTGTGCATGCTGGTGGGATGTGTTTCTCCAGATAAACAGTGGAAACATTTGGCCATCCATGTGAGGTGAGTCTTCTTCCATTGCTCTTAGGTCCAGTTCACACGAGTTAACCTTCAGTTCATCCAAGCATCATTGAGCTTTGGCGCCCATGATCATGTCAACGGTTCACAACTGTTCAGTTTTTGGGGAACACTCTGGCTGAGCATAATCTGTACATAATTTGTTTGGATTATGTGTCGTCTTCTGATTAGTGAAATTATTGTTAAATTGTGAAGATGACTGCAGAAACAAGAGATTATGAATCAGAAGGATCTACTACTAAACATTTGCCTGACAGAAGAACAACTACAATTCATTGATGATTATGGTAAATATTTTACTCAGGAAAAAAACTTCAGTTGTAAAATAGAATCAGTTTGACAGAAGATGTCTGCATTGAATGTGTGTGTTTGGAAGCACACCTAACGCTTTGTTTTGCCACGTTCTGAATCAATAACACCCGTGTAGTCGGATACATCTAATCAGCTAGCTAAAGACTTCCTGGGGTGCTCTTTGCCTGCCAGGCTGAAAGTGATCAAATCCCTGCTTTTGCATGGTTAAGAATGTGAGATATTTAGCACAGATAATATTCATGAATTTTGCAAACAAGATAAGAAATATATTTTGGAGAATTTTCTTTTGAGCCAAAATTAGTTTTTTAGGGATTCCTAAAATCTGTGTTGATCTAATTTGTCAAATTTTTTGGTGACAAAGTAAATAAAGATCTGTGTTGTTTTTTTGGTTTTTTTAACTGCAATACAATGAAGAATAATGGAGATGTGTGCAGTTTTTATTTTTTGGCTCGTGTGTGTGAGCATCTGTCATTCCAAATAGTGTCATTGCTGTAATGAGGATCACCCAGACTGATCTCCATCCCTCTAATCATCTCTCCGTCTCATTTCCCTTCAACTCAAATCCTCTGCTGAACAACTCGCCCTCTCCATCTTTGTCTTTCTCTTGCTTCCTTCATAATTACAATGATCTTTCTGTTTCTCACCTCCTCTTCTCTCCTCCTCACCGTCTGTCATACACATCCACTTATTTATTCATAAATTGTTGAGTTGTTTAGCCTTTTACTTTTTTTTTCACCCCTCTGGTGCCTCAGCTCATTTTTTTAAATCTACATCCATCTTTCATGTTCATTAAAGTGCTTTTCATTTGCTCATTTTATCTACCTGCATGTGTTTGTCATTTTTTAGTCAGTGGGTATAAAAAGTAGAAGGGCAGCAGCAATTACTAGCACAGACTCCTATAACAGCTATAACCCCACGAGTATTCGTGTTTCACTGAGTCAGCTCACAAACCTGTTAAACTCTGACTGCCAGAGCTGCTTATCTGTCTCTGTCCAATAAACTCAACTGGAAACGTGATCATCATCCTAATGGACTTACAGCGTATGTTTGTCTAGGTGGCATTACCCTGGAGTGCAACATGCACTTAAACATTTTTCCCCCTTGCTCCAGCCGTGTCTGTTAATATACTACATTTTTCAATATTTTAAGGAGGTGTACTTTATGTGGTTTGTTCTGATATTTTTACTTGTAGGCAATATTCTGTTGGGGATGTGAGTTCAAGAACATGGTTTGATTTTGATGATGTAGCATATTGAAGTATTTTAAAAGTCAGAAGGTCCTGCAAATGCTGTATTAATGGTGCCCAGCTTGGCTCCACTGACTGCTGGAGTTAGGACCCCTGCATCAAATTTAAAATATTTTTAAATTCAATGTTGTCCATTTCCACCTTGAATCAAATTTAAAATGTTTTCAAATTTAATGTTGTTCAATTTCACACTTCACAAAAGCCACCTTCAAATTCATTTTCACAAAAATTTAAACTGGATCATTTGATCCTGATAATTTGCTACAAAAGAATCCTGAGCTCAGTTTAGTGTGGAATAAACCAGTTGGTGTATTCATTGTGCCAATGTTTGGCATTGCATTCATATCCGCTCTCAATCATCATTACATTGTTTAGTATCTAATTTTAATTAGCCAAATTAACAATGCACCATTCGTTTACATATTTGTCATATTGTCTTACGTTGTTGGAAAGCAAACAGAGGGTGACATTTGAACTAAAGAGGCTCAAATTACAATTCGTTACAAGATTGACAATATATGTGCCCAGTCAAAAGTGTGGCTTATGTAATTTACAGAACATCTCTGCACTTTTGCTTCAGCTGGCTGAATGAATACAGGGTTTAACAAATGTGTACACACATCAGCAAATGGCAAAGCTTGGGCAACTCTTCTGCATAAAGTTTACTTAAAGTGTACTGTAGTAAGTCTGTCTGAACAATATCCCTTGTATTCTGAAGAGAATGTCATTTAATGTCCCCACAATGAGCCACACTTGTTTCTCCACTAAAAAAAACCCCCTTATAATGTTGCATTTATGATGCTGTACTCAATAACCTTTGCTACACTAACCCACATCTTACAATGTTCTGTTTGATTGGTGAGAACATTGGTCAGAAAAGCATAAATGGTGGAAAACCCTTTATGACATCAGTTGTGATTTTAAGGTGTTTTGACTTAAATATTAATATGCAACCAGTTTCTGTTTACGGTGGTGCTTCACACATTTTATGGACGTTTCTCAACATAACAATTGCTCTCGTTTTGTTGCTTTGCTGTTTGATAAAGTAAACCAGTACAACCTGAACCAGTGTGGAAGGCATTCAGTTGAACAGAAAGGGTCAATGTTTTTATTTTTTAGATTACTGCTTTTTTCTTGGCCCTAATAGTTTTTTAAAAAAAATTTCATCAGGAGTTCATTTTTGTTATTTTTGTGTTATATGTGCATCTACATTAATGTTTTTGAAGTTAATATCATGAACAGAGGACATCTTCACACCTGTAAAGAAAATGTTAAATTCTTCTTTTAAAGGTGATGTTTTGTCATGTTATTATAGTGTTACACCAGTCTTTAAACACGGTTCATGAGTCATCTCCCCCTCTATTTACCTGACAATCCTGATCATTGTTAATCTGGTTTATAACCAGTCTTTCCGCACCATGTCTTCATTCATCTTCCTGCAGTGGCACCACAATGATCCATAAAGATTAAGGGTTTATTTCCTGATAGGGGAAGTAGAGGAGAAGTGGATACACCTGGGGGAAAGGATGGTGTTATTAAGTGGGAAGATATTTTTTGTGGGTTGTCTGTAAAATGTGACAATTACACTGATGGTTGGTTTTTGTTGATGGTGAATGAATTGCCAAGTACAAGTTTTACTTCTGGAGGAGGATCATGAGAATATATAAAGTAAATGGCATAAATGGTTTGCTTGAGTTTGTGACTGGTACAGTCCCCTGACAAAACTTTCAGATGACATGATCACATTTTCTTTAAGTTTGATAAAAGTGTTTCATAACACATGTCCTGCATTAATGTGTGGATCTGCTCCCTCGCTTATTTCTGCTGTGAGTTCAAACAAACCTGACTAATGTTTTCAGAATAATAAAACCAGTCCTCCCCTTCTCAGACTTGTTTGTTTAGTGTGTTTACCGTGTGTGCGGGTGTGTATGTGTGTTATATCTTGTGTGAGTTGGCTCTGATGGCTTGTGTTTTGTTTCAACAGCAATCACCCGACACTATCCCTGGACCAAGCACCGGGTCTGCAGTACACAAGGTAGGGAGGAAGAACACGTGTATATATAAATGACATCATTACTTTCTAGTTTTCTCTGTTCAGCACAATTAAGTGTTTATTTATTCACAAAAGACATCAGTGGGGATATTACCTTGAACATTGTCCGAGTTACTTTCACTTCTGACACAGGCCTCATTTGGTCATGTAATGTGGCTTTGGGAATATTTTAAGCAGTGCACTATGGAAAAAGCCTAAGAGCTCAAATATTAGATTATTGTCCTTCAAGGTTTAAACAAAATGGATAAAACATAAACCCACATCCTGGGCAAGTATATAAAGAACAAATTTGGCAAATTAAATTTTTAAAACTTAATCTTTTAAAATTATGTGAACATTACTTTGCCACCAACACAAGAGGATGTTCACTGTTAGGATCTCTTGTCAGGTTTCTGTTACAGTCTGGGGGGATTCCAATGAAGTCACTGGATCTGACTTTTGAACCAGATATTCAGATTAGATTGAATGATGTTTGAAATTTCAGAAGTGCTTTTGTAACTCTTGTTAAAACATGGAACTTTGTGTAAAAGGCGATATCACACCACTTCTTCCTCATTCTCATTTCTCCATGTGGAACCACCAGGTCTCAACAGGAACTTGGAAAAAACAAAACGAATACCGTCTCCATTGGAGAAGTTTTTGCATTTTTTGTTACCATCCTATTTCCTTCTACACAAATAGAAGATGAGGGTGAAATATCAAATAACAGCACTTTGTAGCTAGATAGCACTACAAGTTACTTCAATTACATCTGGCCCATTTTTACATATTTTCTTTCAATGCGTTTCCACATCTGAAACCTATATTGTTCACTTCGAGTTTTACTTCCTTTTGTGTTAGAATAGAAATAGTATCTGACCAAAAGTCAGAAAATAATCACAGCACAAATAACTACAAATTTCCTCAAATCATGTGGTGCATATATATCACATGTTAGAATTAAGAATAAGGAAATTATCACATTGCTCAAGTGGTTCATTTTATAATCAAACTTGCAGCTTCAGGAAAAAAAAATACTGCAGAGCAAATGCTGTGACTTGTAATTGAAGGAATGTGGGTACACCATCTGCAAAATGCATCAAGTGTGCTTTCTGTGATGGCTTCACTGATGCATTTAGCTATTACAACTAATCAACCATGCACAACCCAAAAGACTCGTATTAACTGGTAAATTAGTCAGGCTATCTGCTGCTCTATGACCATATGAGTCTCCTACATCTTTTCATAAAACTTTAGGTCAAGGTTTTTTTCACATCTCTTCATCAGTTCATTATTGTTTACATGAATTTGTAGATGCAGGTTCCTTTTTTATTCCTCCACAATACTTTGTGATGGTGGTGAATTTGGCTCAGCTCTTTTCAACACCTCACTTATGTTCTGTTTAGTCATTTTGTTGTGGATATGCTGGTATATTCTGGAATGTTGCATTAGGCAGTATGGTGGTTTAAGCTTTCAGGGCTCACTTTTAACTCTGCAGTTTTTTAAACTATATGGGAGTTTATGCTCAGCCTAGTAATTGCAAAGTTTGAAGGCATTGCTGCAGGGTGAGTGCTAATCATTTGGGTCAATATGCCAAGTCATGAACCATCTTCTTTACAGAGAGAAGAGACTTTCTTCCTAGTTCTGGCAACTTTTCTAAACCTGCTGTTATGAACTTTTAGCATTTAATTTGCCAATTGAAGCTTGTCTATTCAGTTAGCTCCTTTGTTTGGGATGTTGTTGTGCACAGAATGGAAAGACCTCCTGGTGAACTTAACATTTTCACTCCAGTAAATTTCTTCAATGTTTTTTTGTTTTTTTTTAATCATATAGCTGAGTGAGTTTCAGATAGAATAGTTCCTATGTCTTGTCAGAATGAAAAACAGCAGGTACTGATGTTTGTCTGTAACATCCCATCATGTTATGGGACGATGGTACCATCATCCCATAACATGGTAGGAGTTTCTTCCTGCAATTGTTGGGTTGCAGGTTGGATTTCTGCCCTGTCCACCTCTTTTGTTGCCTGTGGGCAAGACCTTTCACCTGGTGAAACATCAGATTTTCAGTTTTTAGAGAGAATAAAAGTCACAAAACAGGAGGCATTGCAGTTTGTTGCAGACCGTTATGGGTATACAGAACCTGATCCTTGTCCACCACCAAATAACCAACGATTTTCAGCTGAGAAACATCAGGCTTTGCCATCCTTGTTGGTGCCACCTTGACATGTACCACTTACCTAAGATTCGATGCAAAAATAAACAACCTTTAATTGGAGCTGCTCTTGAATCAAAGCAGAACTCATAAAGTGCACAGCAAGAATTTCTGTGAGGTTGACCTAAGTATACAACTTCCCCAGATATCAATCCTATTTAGCAGTTTTGGGGATGTTCTGTTAAAAAAATGTCAGATTCATGGATGCTTCACCTTCCAGTTAATTGGACTTTTAGGACCTGCTGTTCACCTTTGGGTGCTGGTCTGTTGGAGTTCATGCCCCTAGGAAGAAGAGGGACCAACACACTATTGTTGGACCTCTAAGCTAATACATGTGCAACCTATTGATTTTTATTATGTGTAAACCAGCTTGCAGCATGTAAAAGATTTCACAGAAAGCGTTTGATTTTTTAATATAATGTGTGAAGCCTCTTTACTTAGGCACTATGCTCTGCTCTGATTCATGTACAGTACTTCTACTGTACTGAGAAGCAGAACAGTACTAGCAGCCACGTAAACAGTTTAATTGAAATACAGATGTGTTTATGATGGCATAGACAGCAGGAGTATTGCTGAGTTTGTAGACATAGTCAATGGTTGATTCCTCAGGGGGAAAGCAATCGAGCTGTCCTTGTGAGCCGGTCAATGACAGCGGCACATAACCACATTAGCTTCCTACAATCTGATATCCATCTGTAAATAATTTGATGTTTAACAAATTCGGCAGCTCTTGTTTTGTTTGTATTTTATTTGCAGTTTTTAGCAGTCTAGCTTGTTGAAAGGAAATGTGTTTGTTTGCTAATTTGTACATGTTTGTTTCAGTCTTGCTCCCAGAGTTTTCCATGTGCCGGTCGATCTGTGAGGAATGCCTTCCTCTCTCATGGACCGTACCCAGCCAAAGATAAGATCCACCTGGCCAGAATCATACGGTACGTCCGTCTCTGCCTGTTTGTATGCAGAGCTGGATCGATGAATTCAGCGAAGCATGTAGACTGACTCACCAGTCACTGGAGAGCCCCATTTTAATTGGTCAGCCAGGTTGTTCATGCAGGACAATGAACAAAGAGGAATGTAGATGTGGAGCACAAATATTTTGGGAATACAGTCACTTCATGGAATTACACATAGATACTGAACATCCAGGTCCTTAAAAAGAAAACAAATGATTACTGAATAGACACCAGAACTGTAAATGCCGTAAATACAGCCACACCGACACAAAGAGACTTTATCTTTGTGGGGAAGTAGAGGAAAAACATTCGCTCTTTCCAAGGAAAACCCTTACACAGCGCTAATGAATAATCAATAGGTATTGATTAAAAAAAAAGGAACTTTTATGCAATAAAAGTATGTGAGCACCATGACATTATATGACCCTCCTTGTGCAATAGAGTGGTCATATGTGCATCTGCTTTTAACAGGCGTAGTTATGTGGGAGTGGAGCTGGTGCAGTGGCTGTGTGAGAAGTGCATGTACGTGCGCTGTCGGACTACTGCTGTGCGTGTCTGGCAGGTGCTGCTGGAGCTGGGAGTCCTGCTGTCTGGTAACACACACACACACACACACACACACACACACACACACACACACACACACACACACACACACACACACACACACACATACACACGAGCAGATAGTTAGAACTGTGCTTCCAAATTTATAGCCACCTACCAGCGACATCAGCACATCTCTAAAGATACAAGTGCTTAACTCGGTTACTTTCAGCAGAAAGGAGAGCTTCATTTGCTGCCTCATTCACCTGCTCAGCACATAAGCTTGAATTTAGTGCAGATCTGTCACATTGAAACTGGGAATTACAGCCACATATATCAAAGCCCCATTTTCCTGTATTGTTTCATTATTCTGCAGAAAAGAATGATTGCTCCTGCTCAGGTATAGTTCATTGGTCTGGTGCAAAGATCCACTGTTTAACAGTGGGATTTTGCTTTCTGTCAGCATTAGAAACCAACTCTTTCCATTTTATAATGGTTAATAAAACCTATTTTAAGTATTAATGTGTGTTTATCTAGATTTAGATCCTCACACTTGCTTTTGTTTTAGCTTGAATAGAATAAGTTCAAGAGGACTGTGTAAGTGTTTGGGTGGCTGATAAAATTGAAAGATAATGGATGTGGCCTAAAAAGTTCCAATAACGTTACACAATCAGCACGTCATCCCTGTTGGTTGGTTTGGTTAGAAATCAGCCTTGCAGTGTGTAGACCTCATCAGGTTTGACGGGATGCAGGGGGATCCATAGATATCCTCATAGAACGGACAAGCCAGCGTTTTATTTCTGGTATCTCAATGACTCACAGAACCGTATAACATCCACCCACCCAGCCCTTGGTTTTTATTGCTCCACCCATAGCCACTGAAGCTTGTTTTCCTTCTTATCATTGAAGTCTGCCTCACTTCAGTTCTTTTCTTGCAGCTGTTTAGCTCATGCTGAGTGCTTTTCTTCTTTAGCACCATGTAAGCCTTCAAGCTGTAGCCAAGATGAGGAAAGACTCATACTTTTTTTTCTTAAATTTCACATCGTTGTATCACAGATTCCTCTGAATATCTAGTATTTGAATCTTTTACCTTGTTTATCCTTCTGCCTCTGCTGCACACCAAGACAGCCTCATGCTGATGTTTTTTTTTTTTAATGTTTTGACTCTTGCTGGTTTCTTTTTCTGTCACTTGACAGTTGCATAGCTAAGTTAGTAAGTTTTGTTATGGTTTTGTCAACAAGTTTTTTGTTGGAAAAAAAAAGTTGCTGTATCGTGTCTTCTGGAATTACTCTATATTTGTCAATTAGATTCATTGCAGTCACTTTCCTGCTATGTGATGCTACATTGAAGAAATACTCTACAGGAAGTCCATTCTTTACACACAAGCACAAAACTTTGAGTCTTTACTGGCATAACTAACCTCATATCTGTATTAGTTTTTGACAGCTAATATAAAAAAAGCAACATTTTTTATATTTTTTTTCAACGGCATGATTATACCATAATTAAAGACTAATCCTACTGTTTCTCACTGCTGTTTTATGTTTTTATTTAATTATTTCCAGTGGACCAACGGGTGGTGTTTTCGGACTCTAACACTTACTACCAGTTCAGTTTTGAAGAGTGTGACTCCGCTTCCTGCGAGTTTCGCTCCAATGAGGGGGAGTGGCCAGAAGCTGTGAAACTCCTCCTACAACTTGCTCCATATGTCCAGTTTCGCTCTGGTGGTGGGGCCAATAGCCCGTAAGTAATAAATAAATGTACAGGAGAATGTTATTTATTAGTATGTTTATTTATCTAATAGAACTGAGGTGTGGGTTGTTATAAAGGTCGTTGCTGGTTCTATGCATCTATTTTTTCCAGAAACTCGCAAACAGTTTTTTCCAGACTTTTCTCCCTATTCCATTCTCTAAAAGATAAGTGTTATATTCCTTGTCTTTATATTTAAAGCCATCAAAAAGATTTGAGAAAAAAATGCTATGTTTCTGGACACTTGATTATCTAAACAAAGTTGTCACACAGCAGAATTTTTTAATTTTCCTACTATTTTAAGTACAGAAGGAAGCCTGTTAGTACTGAGAAGTGTCTGGGAATTCATTACTTTTTAATTGCAAGTCTTGCCATTGATGCAAGTGTTTGTAACACTTCTACACAGTTAGTATTAGGATCAGTTGATGCTGAATTTTTATGGCTAAATGCTCAGGGACGGAGAGCATGCCATAATGGTTTTACCTTAAGTTATAATGAAACAAAAGGATCTTAAAGCAATCAGTTAATGTGGAATTTTTGACTCTAAATTAGATCATTTTAAATAATCTAGATTACATACGATTGACGAGCCAATAGTACAATCTAATTAAATTGAATGTGAAATTGTTATTTAGTGGAATTACAGCAAGAAGCTTTAAAGACGTCGCTGTTTCCTTCATAAGAATCTTTTCTAAAGAGTCTGATTTTTCACGGTGACTGTGGCATACAGAAAGTTGCAAACATGTTTGGTAAATCTACACTAACTCTTTTTGGCTCCATTCAAGATGTTGCAACATCAAGTGGCCAAAAAAAAAAAAAAAAAAGCAAATCTGAGTCTGGGAACTTCTAAATTTTGAATGAAAAATGTAGGAACCCTGGAGCCATAAATGGTCTCCACTGACCTGAAGTGGAAAGCTCATTTCTTCTTTATACAAGCCCCAAGTGACAAGCTTCAAGTTTAGATTTGTGATGAAGGTCATTTGTCAGTTTGATTTGCAGTAAAAAAGAAAAAAATGCTACTGTGTGTGCAATTTTATCCTTGGAATATAAAAGTCGCCCTACCAAAGATCCTCTTAAAGTCCCTGAGAGAAAGCTATTCTCTGTTCAGTGTCTTACATCCTCTGTCTCCTTTGAGGGATATTTATTTGCACATACACAACCACATCTATAGAGGAAGGGCACATATATACAAAAAGTGGCACATGATGTGATCAGTCAACATACATCAGCTGGTCTCCAGGGCATTCCCACTCACACACTTTGAGTTGTGTCACTCAGAGTTCCCTGCTTTGCTGTGCCTGTAAGTCGACTTCCTGCTGAGCCCGCCACTGAACTCAATCTGTCACTCAGAGAAATAAAGTGAGATCTCTATGTGCGGGTAATGAAACTGAAGTGTATATATGGAGAGCGAAGAGATGCAAACGTCAATGTATTCTTCTGTATCTCAGCTTCAAAGAGTGCATGTACAGACACCATGCAGAGAGTCTGACAAGACGAACCCAAATGTCATATTTGTGGTAAATCTTGTGTGTCAAAGCGAACATGGCTCTGTGTTTTGGATCAGTACCTTTATATGCAATATAGTAGTTGACATGCACTCTGATTTATTTTATTTCACTGCTTGCACAAGTCAGCAGGGTTCAGACTAATGCGTGGAAAACATCAGAGCCACTTTATGGCTGACTGAATTTTGCAACTTGTCATGTTTTGACAGTAAAATGCTAAAAAACAATGAATTTTCATAGCTTCAGTGCTGTGCAAAAGTCTTGAATCATTCCTCTTCATAGTATGATTCCAATGAGCTAGAAATTTTCCTAAAATAATTTACACAAATATTTCTTATTCCTGTCTGAAGATCTTTTAAATTTGATATTTTTAATCATAATCAGCCATTCCTTTATGAACAGAACAGCATCACTTCCAGAGGTATCCGTTATGCTTGACAAGCAACTTAAGTGACTGAGAAAATAAATCAGAGACAAACACTCCTCAGTTCAAGAAATGAGTTTGCTTCATTTTACATAGTGCTACCAGCTTTGCATGTCTTCAGATTGAAATTTAAGACTATTCTAACCTAGTCAAAAACTCATGCTCAGTAAGACTGGATGGAAATCATCTTTTAACATTGCAGTCTTTTACATGTTTCCATGTAACAGAAACATGTTTCTCTTATATAAAGCAGGTTTCCGTCCAGCTTCATATTTATGCAATACTTTGTATTGGGCCAAACAAAATACACTGAAACTTGTGGTTGCAAAATAATATAACGGGATGTTTCAGTTAACATGCACACTGCTCTGTTGGCAAAAAATCATCCATTTGCTTAAAATTAAATTAGACCCTTAAGTTTCTTCTTTTCGTTAGACAGAAATCTAGTAATAAATCTAACTTTGTGCTCGGTTTTCTTACTGTTTGATTCCATTTCTCTGCAGACAACCGTCTCACAGCCTTCCTCCTGTTCGCCTTTCTTCATAAAGCTAAAATGTTTCAAGCTACATTGAAAAAAAGCCAAAATTACATAACCACCATGCAGGTCCAAAAGACTTGATGTACCAGAAAATCATCAGGCATTCAGCGACCAGACATAACTGCTCCTCGTGCTTCTCTTGTCTCCTCTGTTAGACTGTTTTTTACATTCTTTATTAATTATTGCTCCCTGTGTGTTTTACCTAAGGAGGGAAGCATTACTTTGATTCTTGCATGAGTTGAAACAAAGCATGCCATGCTTCTTCCCAGAAGCCAAAGAACATATCATAGTCTTTTATGGAGTTACGTTTCTGCATCATGTGTACATTGATCATTATATTTGAATTATCATTTACTTCATATGAAAGATTTATAAAATCGTTTAGCACCAGAAAGTAGTGTTTCCTATAACACACCGTCTTATTTTTCTTTGAAAATACGGTATGTCATCAAAATTTACATTTCATCTAAGTTCACACAACTTAGCTTCATGCATCTCTTATGTATGAAAATTTAAGTGCAGCTTTAATTTAGCACTTAAGAGTTCAAGAGAAATGTGTGCGTAAAGTACATTTTAAAGGAACGGTGCAACGAGAGACAACATTAATGTTTAATTCTTAGATGTTCTGCCAACTGCAGTGGAAGGCTGTGTTTGTTAAAGTTTGCTGATCAGGCTATGAACCCGTTATGAAACGGGCAACGTTAATATTTTAATCCTAGTACCTGCATCTTTCATTAAATCTTTGGCTACTTCAGCTGCTTTAAACATTAAAGCAAAAGAAATAAAATAATAATTCCCTCAAAGCTCACTATAGAAAACAAAATACTTGGTCTGTATATGTTTTTTATTACCCTCTATATGCTATATGTAGTAAACCGTTTGAGTTGGGAACAATCAACAACTAAGCAGCTGTTTTTCCTGTCTTTGAAATGCAGGACGAACAGAATTGCCAGAAGCTAAAATATGATACCTTTGCTTGGGAGGAGGAATGTTGTGGCCTACTTTGCATTGCATTCTGGTTCCAGCTAGTTCATTTCTCTTTTGGATGGAAAAGGGCAGAGTCAAGTCATGCTAAATACAACTGAAACACACCAGTCATCTTACATCTTACACCAATAAATAAGACTCTCTGCATTACAGCATAGCGTTCATGTCTTCCTTAAGGCTGAAAATGTAAATTTTTCTTGCTTAAGGAATTCGAATAAAGAATGATTTGAGGTAATTTACAGAATTCTTTGCATCACGAAGCTTTTGATGGGCTTTGAACGAGGGGGTGGTCCAAGCACAGATCATATTATTTCCCAGCACTGCTCTGTGTCGCTTAATGTCTGGTGACACACCTCCTACTGTGCTTCGCCTCCAGCTTTGGTACCTTCAGGCTCACACTGAGTCACCAAATTACCAGCTGAACACTGGCTGAAAATAAAACTTAATGATCCCAAAGAGAATAAATTTAGCGTGATGATTTAGATGGCTTTTTTTTTATCTTGCAAATGGACTTCCATATTTGGTAAGCATATCTGTTTTGCCATATTTAAGAGTTAAACGCTGTATTTTTTCCCCTACCATATGAGAATGGCGGTAAACATACAGTATTTTCACACTCCTTCAAGGCATCCAGCAATCCACCTGCCTGTGTCTATATCTGTTCTGGAGCTGTAGAGCTTCTGTGTCAGGCTGAAGGCTATTGTGTTATCACCTACTCCCTGGCTTCTTCATCTATCATTCCACTTTATCAGATCACACTGTACACACATACACACACATAAAGTCATCCCAGGTTTCATCTTCTCTCCTCTACAACAAGTTTCACTGGGAAATGTGGATGCAATCCAAATTGTATGCAAATAGAGACGGGCCTGTGTGTGTATATACATGCTTCAGGGTTTTTACTTTGTGTGTGTGGATTTGTGGGGGTGAGGCAATGCATCGGAAACCAACCTCCGGCTTTAGTTTTCTTAGAGTTTATGTTGGATGAGGAACCCTCGGGTGCCGTCTGTTGCTGCTCAAGACCCTCTATGCAAACCTTTTATCTTTGCTGTTAGAATAAGGCAAAGTTTACCCCAAACACAAACACTGTCTGACATGCACACTGATGAGGACAAACACTAATATATTCATGAATGCACACAGGCTTAGGAAAATCCTCAAGATTTAGACATCCACGTACATGTGCGCGCAGCTGCTGCATTGCTACGCTTACATCCACAGAGGGTGTGTGTGGAGCTATTTTACATGCCGCCACATAAATGAAAAATAGACTTACCAGAAGCAAACTTCTTAAAACAGATGGTTTGGCTTCCAAAGACTGATATGTGGTGGAGGATGTCATTCATTCATCATTTAAAAAAGCTACTTGTATTATCAGTGCTAAAATGCGGAAAATCATCATATTTAAATTTGTGTCAATTTCTAAAAAAATGTTATCTTCAACTTTTTTCCATTGATTTGTGCACCTGGACAATTTTATAGCATTCTATATTGTCTTGTGAGAAATAAGACATCAACATTTATGTGGAGCAGCTGCATAATTAAAATGGTTAATTTTATAATTTTTTTAAATAAAGGCATGTAAAATATTTAACATATGTATTTTTTTCTTTCCATGGATTCAAATATCCAGAGGAGATTTTCAAGATTATGTAAAATGTAGTTCTGTTCACACAGTGCCAGGGGGCAGTGTAGAGAGGCTGCAGAGGCACGTCTGTAGGGACGTTTTACACCTGAGGGCTGATTGATTAGAATATTAAACAGTTGCAAATAAAGCTCTGTCTGTTTCTTTAAGGTCAGAGGAAGACTCTGAAGGTAACAGGGACATCTGCGGTGAGATTCTTCAGATGAAAGCTCTGGAGAGGCTGACTTCCACGGTCAGTGGCACCCAAAATGAAAATACAAGATAAATATGTGGCAAAACTGAAACAAACTTGGAATGATTGACAGATTTACTTTGTATTTTTTAACCCGTCCCTCTTTTTTTGTTGTTGTTGTTGTTTTAAACAGGTACAAAGTGAGTTGGCAGCTGCTCTCGCTAGAAAGACTCGCAAAGCTTGTAAGTAATGCTGTGGTTGGAGCGTTTCCTTGAAGCATTGTTAGTAGGAATTATTTGGATTAACCGTGAAACCATGCACTTATGTAACAAACAATAATCTGCAATATGCTTTTGTTTGTTTGCAGTATCAGAGCAGGACTCTGACACAACTGAAACAAGCCGCCAGGAATCCAGCACCCCCAGTGAGGAGAGCAGCCCGGTAATATACACACTAATACAAACGGCTTTTTATATAGTATATATATTATTTATACACAATCCTTACTTTCAATGTATTTCTAGTACAGCAGGCTTTTACCAGCTGAGACCGATTTCTTTTAGCTCTGACTGACTGATTCCTTTTCCAATCAAATCTGATTTTTTTTCTCTTTCTTTTGTTTAATAATACACAAAATAGAAACGTGTGTTGTGGGTTCTTTGATTGTGGTAGTTTCTAGTATTTCTTTTTTAAATAAATGGGAGAAACTAAATACACAGATGCTGATCTCAAGTTGACTGATTGATGCATCTCTACTCTTTGCCTTGCTGTTTCAGTTTGCAGTCACTTAATGATTTGCATTTTTTACTCCCGCATTCAAACAATTTGAGTCTTTGGAAAGGTCAATCATTAAAGATTGATGTGCAGCATAATACACTTATAAATCGCAACTGATGCTAGTTTGGTTTGTTTAAGTTGCACTCTGTTTATTTTTTTTCTTCTGTTTTGTATTTTTTTTCTTCTGTTTTGCTGCTGTATTGCAAAGAGATTGCAGTATCCTACTATATTCCTCACTTCCTACATATATTGCTGTTGCACATACACAGACCACAATCCATAAGCAGTAACACAAACTGCATAGACGTTGCACTATACTTAAAATGAATAGGTGGTGCTGACTACTTGGTTTCCTTTAAAGGTCATTCGAGTTCAAGTTTTATTTATGTGGAGGTACACACATGGCTGAACTCAGAAAACGGGGTCGGAGAAGAGTGCAGAGCGAGGCCCATGTGCTTTCTCATCCCATGTCTGTACAGTCAAAACCTTTTTCTCTCCGTCAATTATTTATTCTCTCATCACATCACTGAGACCAGGGAAGGTGGGGAAAAGAGCACCCACACACACATATAGTGTTTTATATTTCAGGTGTTTACATGAGTTATTTCCTAGTTAGCATAAATAGTTCCATTTCATGTATTTTATTTTGGTTTCACCTGCAAAGGTTATTATTTTAAATGAGCTGCTGTTGTATTACAAAGGTGCTTCTATAATCTAATTTTCCATACCCTAACCAACAACAGATCTGGGCTTAGCAAACTGAAAAAGAAAAGAGCAAACGGATTGTGAAGAAATAACTTCTGTAAAATAAGTGAAAACTTTTAAATAATTCGCAGTTAAGCCCATAATTATAGTATCCCTTTGGCAGATTTAAGCTTTAAAGTGATGGCAGGGAGGCTTTTTAGCATTTTACAGAATTTTCCACCTTTCTTAACGGGTTGAAAAGTTTAGATATTTTTGAAATTGTTGTTTATGCCCACCATCTATGAATAAGTGTATTTATCTACATTGTCTTGCAAAATTATTAACTGTTGTGCATCCAGTTCATTGAGTAGGAACTCTAACTTATTGTGTTAGAGTAACAAGTTTTCATTGTATTCTTCTGTAAAAAGTAATGTACAGTTAATCAGATTAGATGGATGAAAATCTGTAAAAATCAGTTTTCTTCCCACAGATTCCTAATGAGATTTGAGTTTGGACTTTGACTGGGCTATTTTGATATTTTGCCTATTTCACCTCATCTCTTTTGCAGTCTGTAGCAGGGTTCCTTCCAGGATTGCCTTGTGCATAGCTATATCCAGCTTACAAGCTTTTATCCTTTTTATTATTTATTCATTTTTTAAACTTGTCCTGTCCAGCAGCGTCTCCATCTATGTTCCATCTTTAAAGCGTCACAACTTTCCTTTACCTACTGAAGAAAAGCATCCCCACACAACAATGCTGCCACCACCATGTCTCATTGTGTAGATGGTGCTTTAAATGTGATGTGCAGTGCTAGTTTTGTGCCACACAGCAATTTGCATATAGGCTAGAAAGTTCAAATTTTGTTTCATCTTACCTGAAGATGGTTGCTGTGTAGCAAGCAGCATATGAGACTATCTAGCTTTTAACAATGGATTTATTTTCTTTTATAGAGAAATGCAAATTCAAATCTTACAGTTGAAAATTACCTACTACTTTGTATTTGTCACATTCAAGCCTAGTGATATTGGAATTTGTGATTTCAAGGTGACAAAATGAGACAGAGTTTAAGTGGTATGAATGCAAAGCACTTCATGTTTATCAAAGAACGACAGACCATCCAGCCACTAATACACTTTAAAATCACATTAGTCTTGTTTGCCTGACACTGGCTGTTGAATTGATCCCCCAATCCCTCTGCTAATATTCATGCAACGGAGGTAGTTATCTACACTCCCAGAGTCGATCATATGTATCAATAAATAACTAGGACAATGAAGCAACTACAAAATGTCAAGGACACCATGTTGGAATCCAAAGCTTTTAAACTGCCAAACAACTAAAGTTTCCTGGAGTCTCATTTACTTTTAGTTGATCAGTTTAAGTCTATTGATGTTTTGGGATTTCTTGATTTGAAAAAACATTAGACACAATAGGAGAGAGCGATGTAAATTTATGTCTTGGACAGGAAGGCTACAGCAGGTCTACAGGAAGCAGAGAGGGACAAGTGGTGGTGGTTTTATATCACTGTGTGTACGTGGTATTCTACAAGATAAGAGTCGTCATTGGGTTAGGTGGGTTCGGGAGTGGAGGGGGCTTTCCTAGTAAACAAATTATGTTTAGTGTATGTGTGTGTGTGTGTGTGCGTTACCCTCTGCTAGAGCGTGGTACCGTGGGAGAGTAGAGCTTACAGGAAGGGTTGCCCAACTCTCAGCCAAACGAAACAAGCCGCTCTGTCTCTCTTCCTAGGAAAATAAACAGCCCAAGCTGGCCGCCACAGGTGATAACCATCACACGAGCTGCACCCAAGGGAATGCATGCAGACACGGAAAAAAGCAACAGTTCTCCTACCATCCCTCTGCTTTTTTGTTTGAAATAAACTTTCCAATCCTTTTCATGTCATTTCCTTTTTAAGACATTACTCTTTGATATTCCTGCTTGGGCTTTTTTAATAGCCTGACTACAGAAGGGAGGAGACAGACACAACACACACTACCTTCTCACACAGACACCCCTCCCGCCCACTTGCTACTAATCACACACACTCACTCTTTTTGCCGCCAGATCGTCTGACACAGAGCAGTTAGTCTGACACAAAGAGGTGCAACAGATAAAAAGAATTACAGCCTCTAAAAGATTGAAAGAATTAGAGACTGAGAGGAATAATAGGGAGAAAAAGATAACCTAGAGACACCCAGGATTACTATTTCTTTTCATCGTTGTTACATGAACACAAATTTCTCATTTCATCATTTCTGGATTATGCTCTGTGGAGAAACTCATTGATCTGCTGCGACCTCGGTTTTTCAGACTTTTTTAGGATGTCTTCGGACTGCGGTTTGAGATATGTCTTCATGCCTCCTGTGTTGCAGCTGGGCGGGATGTGTGCTTTGCGGGACGGGAATGGAAGTGGCGGCAGCGGTGGGATGGGGACCGTTTGTGGCCGAGAGGAGCTCACCAGTCGGTTGGGTCTGGAGGCCGTCCAGCGGCTGGCAAAAGATGGCTGCCGGCTGCTGCAGAACCACAACTACCGTCTACCTGACAGGAACCAAGCGGTTAGAAGAGTTTTACTATATTTACTTTATTATCATAAAATGCAGTCCAGACATAGCAGTTTACAATTTGTGCATTGCTATCCAGAAAGGAAGTATTTCAACATCACTTGTTTCTTCTTTTTACTATTGCATATTGTACAACTATTAGCTACTCATGCTGTAATTCTTGCTGGATGTATATTTATAGTTTGATAGACCAGGAACTCCTTTATCTTCTGGTGTTGTAATATTCCAAAACTGTAGAAACAAACATAAGACATTTAGAGCACAGGGACTTGGGCCAGATGAGTGGATGGTATTTTTCATTGGTTTGGGTGGCTATTATTAAGAGAGGTGTAGTTGGACCATTTTGACCTGAAAATAGTATTAAATTTAAAAATCTACCATCTGCTTCTAGAGGATATTTTATTTTTGCATTAAGACTGTGAAAGATCAGCAGCATTCAGGAGGATTGTTTTTTTTTATGCAGGGAAATCCATCATTGCAAGCAGCCAAGTGTTCGATCATGGGTATACAATAAAGGCCAATAAAGGCGGAATAATAACATGGCTGTCTTCCTCACCCGACTTATATCTTATTGAGAACTCCCGGGTCCTTCTGAATTTGCCAGCTAAATTGAACCCTATTTTAAAGTGTCAGACTTAAAAAGAGGAGACAGAACAACTCTTCAAACCATATTTGGGTTCTATGAGTGGTTATGATGGGGATTATCTTTTATTCATAATTAATTGAAGTCAGTGAACACAGTAATTGTGTTCAGTCCTTCTCTTTTTGCTCAGTTTTTCTTTAATTTGCTGAAGGATTCTGTAATTTAACTATTGCATAATAATTACGCAGTTTTGTATTCTCCTTGAAAATGTCATATTTCCATTGTTCAGCATCCAGACTGAGTTTATTACATTTTGAATTGTCTTGAAACTATTGCACCTGTTTTATAGAGTCATCTAATATCGGCAGTATGACTTGCCTAATAACACCATGCATTTTCATGATGGATGGTGACGCTTTGTAAACTCCTACATGTAATCTGCAAAATAATTTGCGGCTATATGGTTAGCATGAGTGGGAAGTAACGGACGTCATGTGGGTAATGTCACTACTGTCGTCACTCTGTAACACAATCACAGGTGTTAGTCATGGATTCAGGTCAGGGATCAGGAGAGTAAATCCTGATCAACATGATTGGTGCCTCTGTTCCTCCAAGGTATACACAAGCACACAAGTGTGCACGTTTCCTGCAGCTCTGACCCGTTTGATTATCACTCATGAAGACAGAACTGTGATCTGACATAAACACCAGCTAGAACCGTCACTGCAGATAAACTGGCCTTAGCTGTATTTAGATTACTTTTAACAACCACCACTGCTCCGCTGCAGCTCGTCTGATGGTGGGTGTTAATAATGGCTCGCTGCAATGTGAGCTCATGCTTTTATTACAAGCTGTCAGGAACTTTGTATGTCTTTCAGTTGTGCTCACTTGTGTGCGTGTCACTGCTCTGGCTGGAGCTTATAATCATTTGTAAGAGCTTTTATGCGTATGTTCATGTGCTCCTGGGCACCGTGGCAGACTGAGTCAGTGGATGCTCATAATGAGTGGGGTGTTAGTGAAGCTAACTTATAATCCCACTCTACAGTGTAGACCTAAAGGCAGTTAGCGAAGCAGATGCAGCCTGATTTCACCTTACATCACACACTGCTTGTAAGATTTGTTGTTGATTAGCTAGTGTTTGCTTGAAGCCCAGCTGTGGAAATGCTTTTGCTTGGTGCACAGTTTCACATTTTTTTTGTTTGCAACGATGCAAAAGTAAATATGTGCAATAATGTCACTTCCAAGCATACAAAGCCAAAGAAGTTCCCCATGGCTGCAACCTTGTAATCATTGCTAGACTGGTAGTGGTCGTTGATTTTTTTTTTTTTTTATTATTATTATTTTTTACCATTTTCATTGGGAATGTAACATCTAAATGTCAAAGGTTAACTATGGTAATTTTAAGATTATTATTTTCAGCAAATCAGAATAGCTTGTGCAGTGAAGTATTTCAGAAAGTTGTACAGTGTTGCTTGAAGGGAAATGATAACATCTTAGAAATCTTCATCTACTTAGCCTGGTCCTGATTCACATTACATAGAGGTAATGCATATATTTACTAAGAATTATGCTAAAAGATAGGGCTGCACAAGCAAAACATGCAATTGATGTTGCTGAATTATAATATTGGTTGCAATTAACCCATGTCTTCCTCTTTTGGCAATAAAATTCCAAACACTTGAAATACAGTCCTCCACCACACGCTGTGAATTAAAAGCCATTATTGCGTTACACTCTTAAATATTGCGATAAAGACTGATTAGATATAATTTATAAATGATACTGGCAATCAAATCAACTCTCATTGAATCGATTTTTTTCCTTTCAAGAGGGCTCTACTCACTTTTTTCATTTTTAAACTCTATTACTTTAGTATTGTTACTTTATGTAAACATTGAAGAACCTTTAAATAGATTTTTGAAAATCTGACTTCCCTGAACTTGTAAAAATGAATAATTTAATTTATTTGTGAAGGTATTTTTTTTTTGTCTCTAATTAAATATAAAACACACAGTTAAAATCAAGTGTTGAGTTGTACTTTATTAGTAATGGCTTCTTAGGGGATCACTGTGAGTACAGAAGTAATTTTTATTTTTTTTATTTTTTATTTTTTTTTTCCCTCCGAAGAGTTTTTTTGCGGCGCTAGTGGCTCGCATTTTCCACAACAGTAGGCTGACAGGAAGGG
>CAEFZX010005433.1:0-28354 GCA_903066825.1 Alfaro cultratus | reverse complement strand
ATGGCCAAATCATTGAATTTATCTGCATTTATATCAGGCAGAACAGCAAGAGACGACCCAAACCTCCCTCTGACAGACGCATCACCTCTTAGTGTGGTTATTTGTGATGGATTATCAAAATAACAAACCACACTCTGGAAAAATGAGAGGATGAGAAAAACTTTATATCTGCCAAAACTTAACAGGAGGTTAAATAAATCAACATCAATGACTCGGCATTTACCAAACGAGTTAATTCACAGACATAAACTCGTCCTTCTCTATCAACGTCTTTGTACATCGGAGAGGATATGAGGATTAGATCAGTCACACCATCAGAATCCACATCCATGGCACAAACCTCAGCCCCAAAATATTCACCAGTCTGGAAAAAACAAAAAGAAATGGACATTAGAAAGAGGCCTTTTTATTTATTTTTTTACACAGTTGGTCTTAAAATCTGATCACAATAATAAAGCAATAGCATTCAGTAGCAAGACCAGTGTTGTTAACTAATGGGCCACAAGTCATATGAAATCCTACCCTCTGTTCAATTAATTCCCATTGTCACTAAGAATATCAACAGATGTACATCTTAGTTATATATAAGTACAAAGGAATTTGGCATTTAGCATATATAGCTTACAACAAAAATAGTTTGATCTAATTTAATGCCAGAAAGAGAAAAAAATTGTTCGTCTTTTTATTAAATGGATGTACTCAGTGATGGCATAGTTACTTTAAAATAGTAACTCTAATCGGATTACTGATTACTCCTTGAAAAGTAACTTAGATTACTGATTACGTGATTTGGAAAGTAACTACGTTAAATTAAAAGTAACTTCTTTTGTTACTTTCAGCAGCTGCTGACAATAATGTTTCGCCACCTGTGAAAATTACATTGATCTTTGCCATCAACAGTGTATCTTATAAAGTTGAACTGAAGGGGAGATTGTTTAATGGTTACAACAGTACAAAAAAAAAACCCTGTTAAATTTGTGTGCTCCACTATTGTCTGGAAAACTCTAAATAGACACTCCACACCTCCCTGCCCCAGCCTCCAGGTTCTGTGTTACGGCCCTGTATTTGCTGTCAGAGCCCAGTTCACAAAGTTCCTCCTGCGGCTCCACAATTCAGATGGCTGCTGCACAGACTAACCCACACCCCTCGACTCATTAAATTTGCTAGCGACTTTAGAAAAAAACAAGCCCAAAGCCACTTATAATAATCGGACTTGACGACAGAAACTCAAAATAGTTCCTGTTTTGCCAGCAACAAAATGCGCATCATTGTTTATATTTGTGTCACAGCGTGCGATCAACTGCTGACTGTCGCATAGAAATGGCAATCACTGCCCAAGACACACAGAAGAAATAAAATTAAATACAAGAAAAAAAAATAGTAACGCACAGTGCTTTTTACAAGTAACTTTAATCTGATTACTGGATTTGAAATAGCAACACGGTAGATTATTCATTATTGAAAGAAGTGGTCCAATGTCAGTAACGACTTACAAAGTAATGCTACTTGTAACGTACTGTATGTATGGATGTACCGTACCTACCTGTGATTGAAAGGGTCTTATTTGATCTTCCAGTTTTTCATTGAAAACTGTCATAACAACTCCTTTGTGTTCATTTCTTGGAGCACCAAGAATTGTCAGTGGACCAGCGTTGGTTTTAGCAACAGCCATAGAATAACCTGGAGTTCAATGGTTAAATAGTCAGAAACATCAGGGAAAATGGTTTATCGGAATGTTTAAATGTTTTGGGCAGTAAAGTTGTGAAACAGATTGAAGTATCTACACTGGGCTTTTTAATAGACAAACAGCAACTATCTGGGTCTGACTTTTTCTGAAGTCTCACAGAAAAAAATCACATTTCTGTCCTGTTCTTACCAAGGTAACTGTCAGGCTCGATGGATGATGGCTCAAATGAGACTGTGTTTAAAACATTAGTAAGCAAGTATTTCTTGTAGCCTCCTTTCCACTGGTTAGCACCAACCATAGTCATCTGAATATACTGCAATGCAAGAACAGAGAGAACATTTTATTTCAAATATGGGTTGTTTTTAATGCTGTCAGACCGTAATACTCTGAAAATTTTACTTTGTCTTATTTACCCCAGACACATAATCTGCTCTGAAGCCTTCTTGAGACATTTCCTGTTTCAGCGTCTCTCCACCACTTTGCGATCCTGTAAATTCAAAACAAATTAAATATTATTTTACAGAGTTCTTTAGAGCTCCTCTACACCACAGAGGCCAACAGTAACTTAAATATAGTCATTACTTAGTAGTTTAATATATTTGTCTTTCATATTTGTAGCTTGCCACTGTTAGCTATGAAACAAAATGTATTTATCTTGCTGAAAAATTAACAAATGTTTCAGATGTTAAATTATACATTTATACCTTCAATGGAAAAAATTTTGGCCTGCAAGGTCTCCCGTATTTTGTCAAGAGCATCAAAGCTTCCCACTTGAAACACAAAATTGTCAGCAGGTTGAGATGCAATCGTTCTGAGCTCTTGTTTTGCATAATAATTTGTGAATGCGTTCCCCACCTAGAGGTGTAAATACAATGTGAGTAAAACATTATGCTGCAGTAGTGCTTTTCAAAACACGTCATAATTTAAATGTTCTCTTTATGTTTTTGAGTCAAGATCAGCCATAGCACTCAAAGTGCAACACTGTTTTAAATGCAGTACAATAAATGGTTTTAGAAATAAAATGTAAGTTTAGAATTTATGTGAAATTTTATATGAAGATGTTCAAGGGGAAAAACAGCAAAATTCTGTGTTTTTATAGTTATATATTTGACAGTTTCAGTTTACAAATTAATATATAACAATGCATTTACAATCAAAGATAACGCTTTTTGTCGTATGAAATTGCAATTTGTTGCCCTCTAGCAGACAATAGACATATAAGCGTTTACTTGTACTTGTAAAAAAAAAAAAAAAAGAAAAAGATAATAATAGATGTTGCTTACCCCAATAGCAAATCGAAGAATGTTTTTTTGATCAGCTGACTGTGTTGCTGCTGGTAAGTAATAGGGATCACTAGACTCTCCATCTGTAATCACTATTAAAATTCTTTTCACATTTGGCCTGGAACCCCTTTGTGGTGAGAAGACATCATTCCTGTTAAAAAAAAAAATTAGTAGTAGTAGTATTTTTGCTCCTCCAATACTGCCTCTGTTTTCTCTTTCTCTCTTAAAGGGATCCACAATTAATTATAACTATAGACTGTATGTGAGAAATATTTATTTTATATGCAAAAACAACTGAATAAATATTGCAGGCTGTTTAGTTTTTATAAATTTCAATAAAAGATTGTCACACAGACGTCGCCATGCTGTTTTACGCTGCAATGCATTCTGGGTAAATGATGTATGCTTGGTCCAATTGCTCCAGGTCTGTCCAGCCAAACAGCAAAGACTAATGTCTTAAAGCCTTTTATTATGAACCAGAGCGCGTTGAAATTGATGGAAATGTTGAAATCACAATGTAGATTAGGAGGACCAAATGGAGAAAAAGGACAAAGTTGGCCAAAGAACCTAAAGTTTGTGCTGCTGCCGCCAAATGGCTTAAAACCAAGTCACTCAAGAAAAGCTGGAGATACTGGTGGACAGAAAACAACTCCAGGAATATTGTATGATCAGAAAAGGCTAAGTCATAACTACCAAGAGTGTTGATGTGTCGTTCACTAGCGATTGGATTACTTTGAATGGCTCTATGCGCTGAGCGGTAGAACTCAACTCAGTCAGAGCTGTTCTTTGGATTTTATGACTTTGCTTGGTAATGAATGATGCTCTGCTTATATGTCTACAGCTACTCTTGTTTTTATTTAATTAAAAATGATTGCATTAAATTAATTAAATACAATTGATAGAAATTGGTGGATTATTTTTATATTTAATGGTGCAGAAAAAGATTTTTTGTTTCTGCTAAAGTCTATTTTTCTTTAATTGTGCTTCTAAATCACAAATAGCCCTAAATGTTGTTAAAGCACACAACACTCGATAGTAACGAACAACTTACTTTTTATTTCCATGTGTTATTATTGGAAAGCTTAGACACTTCCAGAATCTGTAAATAACTCCAAATGCCCAAGCAGACCTGTTCATGGCTCTGTTGTGGCCAGTCACATTTAGCAGCACCACTCTTCTTATTAGGATAAACAAAGAAATACTTACACAACATTTTGGATGGCATAGGCTGTATATGTTCCTCCACCTAATTGGCGGATGTTGTCAATATTCAATTCCCAGTTGAAAGTGGTAAAAGTGTTAAAGTAGTAATGCATTGTTGGCGAATAGGAAAACTGGGTGATGGCAAACTGCAAAATTGAAAAAATGATTATGAAGTCAGAAAACAAAGGTACTACAGTAAATCAAAGGCAGCAATGATCTGAAGGGAGATGTTCACTTCAAAATGCAACATCAAGGTTTTTGATTAAGTTTTGATAAAGGTGTTACTTTTCACTAGCCATACCAAGTCTTTCTTAGAAACTCACATTTTTTGGCTTGAGATAAATGAGGGCCTCCTATCTCTGTTCAACATTGGTGACATTCACTAAAACAATTGACCAAACTATCAATGAGAGTCTCACCTGTGTATCTTTTCCCAGGAATGTTCTGATCAGATTTTTCACAAATTCTTTCATTGTCCTGAAATCATTCTGAGCTATGCTGCCTGAGCCATCCAGCAGAAATGCAATGTCAGCTTGGGTTCGACACTCTGTGAAAAAAAATCAGAGATCCAGACCAGTTTCCACCACCGTTACTCAAGTGTGCTAATGAGAAAGTTAACCTTCAGTTTACAGAGTCAGTGACATAATTATGATGGAACAAGCTCACTCTACTTACCTTCTGTTGCAGACGGGTAAGAGTTTCCAAACGTATTATATCGATTGATCTCATAACACAAACCGTTGTACATGGTGATAGCTTTGCAGTCTCTGGGAATGGTTGGACCACAGACCTGGAAAATTTGTGAATAATATACCTTTAAATTTTCATCCATTACTTAGTCATTATTTTCTGCAGCTCATCCTCTCACCATTGTGTTTTGTGTTGACGGATCACTTGCCATGGCCAAACCAAGAGACATGTTGACAGCAGCTCTTTGGTCTGTAAAAACAATCACTTGTGATGACGACTTGACAAAATTATCTCTCATTAAGAATTGTTAAGAATTGTTCCCATAAAATGCAGTAATTATTTGCAGCATTTCACTTTGTTTTAATCTTAATGTCTCCCAACTGAAGCTCTTAAAACACCAGTTTGGTCAAAGGTTGGCTTAGCCCGGGGGTCAGCAACCCGCGGCTCCAGAGCCGCAAGCAGCTCTTTAGCGCTGCCCTAGTAGCTCCCTGGAGCTTTTTCAAAAATGTTTGAAAATTGAAAAAGATTGGGGTGTGAAATATATTTTTTGTTTTAATATGGTTTCTGTAGGAAGACAAACATGACACAATCATTCTTAATGTTTTCCAATGCTATAAAAATGTGTAGGATAAATATTAAATTTCAACATTTGTGTCAACAAAATTTGCGTCATAACCTGTGACACACGTTTCTTTCAGCTGGGCGGGGTGCCAGGCAGGTGGCTGTTGTAAACAAACCAACGGGTGTGTGGTGGGTCATGGATAGCAAAGGGGAAAAGAGGAAAATAGCTGATGAGAGATTCTACAATTCTTGGACTGAATCATTTGCATTCATTGCCAATGTGGAAGGATTACCTGAATGTTTGCTCTGTAGCGAGAAGTTGCCAAATAACAAAAAGAGTACCGTACTTTCTGGACTATAGAGTGCACCTTACGATAAGCAGCACCTACAAATTAAAAAAAATAAAAACTGGAAACGTACATATATAAGCCACACCGGGCTATAAGCTGCATGGTTCAAAGCGTGGGGAAAAAGTAGCGGCTTATAGTCCAAAAAATACGGTAATGTGGAAAGACATTTCCAGGGAAGGTATGTTACATTAGCTGCCACGTCAAGATTAAAGTTGTATCTTACAAGCTTGAGAAGCTGTTCAGTGATGTCCGTAAACAGAAGTCACATTAAACACATAGAACACAATCCTGCCGTAGGCACATATATTTAGTAATGAAGTGGTTGTTTTTATAAACTAATTAGTGACTTTTGTCAGTATATATTTGGAATGACACTTAGCAATATTATTGTGTTTAACATCCTCAGGTCCGAGGATGGCTGCGTTGTTTGTGTGTCAAAAGAAAGAGGATGCTGGTATGTTAAACTGTATTAATTTAATTTTATATGGTTTATTTTTCTGCTGTTTAATTTTATGACTGCAGGCTTCGTTTTATTGCACTCCATTTGTTGCGCAGATAAGGGGCACGTTAAGCATGTTCCATTTTGTTGTTTTTTTGATCACACACTTAATGTAATTATTTACAAGGAGCGATCGTTGTTATGCAAACTGCATTTGGGAGCAGATTTTTTGAGTTCGTAAAGGAAAAATATCTTTCCCTAAAAATGACATCAAAAATCTGATTTCTTTCATTTTATCAATGGAACGAAACATAATACATTAATATTGTAATGGAAGGTAAACTTAAAGCACCATCGTACAGCAGAGTAGTCACATGGTGCGTCATCCCTTCCAGGATGCACAGAAGGGAAAATAAACATTTAATCATGAATGTATGCACTTAGTCGTTTTGATAATAGGCTAAAATAGCTAATATAAATACTTAAAGGCTGTGTTGCCTTCATTATAAGCCTAATATAAGGCTTTAAATTTTTTTGTGGCTCCAGACAGATTTGTTTTTTGTTTTTCTGGTCCAATATGGGTCTTTCAACCTTTTGTGTTGACGACCCCTGGCTTAGCCAAATGTTGCTCCATAAAACTTAAACTGAAAAAAGGAAAAGGAAGCTGTTAACCCTCCTGTTATGTTGTGGGTTAAATTGACCCGTTTTAAAGTAAAAATGTTTTAGATTAGATAGATTCATAGATACTTTTCGGGTCAATTTGACCTGGCAGTCCAGTGGAATGCAAAAAAGAAAAGAAATGTCCAATTCTATATGTTTCCTTGCAACTATTAACCATATTTCACCACACACACAAACACACCCCACCACACGTACATGCACACGTGCAGGCACACAAACCCACTTTCTCACTGTTCTCTTTACTTCACTAGGAAACTGCGGGAAAGCAGGTGTTCATTCAACTTTTGTCAGGAACCTTTTCTGTTTCCGTGGGTAAACTGCACCCACTCTGAGAGGAGACTCATCAGAAGTGGAGGAAAACATAAATACTCTCTGTATGACTCGTTTATCTTGATTTTAATCAGTGGGTCAATTTGACCCTGAACAGTATGTATGTCTCAAGTTAAATTATGAAGATCACCCATTGAAAAAAAAAAAAAAGGTAATATAAATTTTTTTACCAAAGATCAATTTCAAGGAAATTATAGTAATTTTGTGTCTAGGTTTTTTTCAGTGGGCATAAAAAATGTAAACTAAGTTTTTTTTATGTCCAAATGAGTAAATAAGTAGGTTGTTGTCATTAATCCTTAATTTCTGAAAAATAAAAAAACAACATTGCACAAACATTGATCGAAATGGTTAGTATTGGAGTTAATAATCAGATACAAAAATGTTTTGGAAGAATTTTTTGTTTTCTGACACTAATGCATGATTAAACACTCCGCGGGTCAAATTGACCCAGGAACATTATTGTTGTAACAAAACTTCAGCTGAAACATATAAGTTTGATGGAGGAAATACTTGTTTACTGGACTGCATATCTGACATTGTTCAGTATTTAGAGCAAAATCCTTGGAGCTCCTGGTGCATACAACATCTGGTCATGAGATCAAGTTATAAAATTTGTAAGTTTAAATATCTTTATTGTGAAATTTGTGTGTTCACAATATCAGGAGTAAAATGATTCCTACCTAGAGCAACAAGATTGCTGCAACCGCTTCCTGTGTTGCATTGATATATTCTTCCCCTTTTATTCCCTTCATACTGTAGTAGTGGGGCGCTGACAAGGAGACTGAGAGAAACACAGACAAACATTGGTTACAACATTTTACAAAAGAGTTTTTAAAAATTAAATCAAGATGACTCACTCTGATTGTCTTTGCACCACCTGGTATCCAAAACTTTCATCATTTCCTGCCAGGGTTTTCCAAGACCCAGGATCAACATTAAAGCCGACTGCAGCTTTTAGCACTGAAGAAAAAAGAAGAAACAATCCACAGAATCCCTTTGATTCAAAGCTATAATGGTTCTGCTTTTACTATTTGTTAAATTATTCTGTTTTAATGACTGAGTACGCTAATATTTTGGTGAAGACTGCCAGAGAGAACTAACATGTTCTGCAATGTCTGTGTTTAACCACTAGGAAGCACTAAAGACCAAACTTGTCAAATGTCACAAGAAACGGAAACAACAAAGTTAACAGTGTAAGTTCAATATTGCAGTCAGGTTTTAATATATAAGCTGTATCATGCAATTGGCTTGTTATTTTTTTACTGTAAAAACTGAAATAGATTTAGCTCTCAAAGATGTTTTTGCCTAATATTGAAGGATGTTTCCTGTATAAAAAGATTGTGTTTATTGGATTTTCTTTCTCCACAATCAATTCAGCTTCATATTTTTAAAATAAGCGGGAAGAAAAACAACAATTATGATGGACTATATGAGGATTAAGTTGTTAATATGCTGACTCCGGTTGGACAACAACTTCAAATGTGTAAGCTATGCTCCACCGTTAGCGTCCATGTTTACGTCCGCTAACACTGAGCACTTCTTCTTTTTATGACTGTTGGCAGAACTCTGAGAACGCTGACGCTATACTGCGCATTCGGGACACTTTCAGCTCGTTGCCTGTTCACACTGCAGAACACATACAGGTCGCATATGTTTGGCAGTGTGAACGGTACCGGCAAAAAAATCCGATCTGACAAAAATTCGGAATTGGGTCACTTCAGGCTGCAGTGTGTACGCAGCCTAAGTCTGAGCACTAGGAGAAGTTTTGAGTACAAGCGTTACAAGTTTTGAGAAGAAAGACATGAAGTCCTGCTTTCAAAATCAAAATGTTAGCACAAGTATTAAAAGTTTTGAGAACAAAAGACATGAAATTCTGCTTTCAGACTGAAAATGTGTGCTCTTGGATTATGGCAGAAAAATTCCTCCGTACTCATTCAGTTATTCACACTGGATGCAGATGTAGGAGCGGAGGTTTGAACCAGCAAACTCCTAACACTGTTACAACATAAACTTTTCACTTTATCTTTGGGTGATGTACAAAAGCTATTTTAAACGTTCTTATGTCATATACTTCTAGGTTATTTTTGTGTTTGTTTTTTAGTCGTCCAAGAAATAATAGATAAAACAGGAACTTCTTTTATTGTCTGCAGTTGTCACACTAGCAGACTACTTAAAACATCTGCATAAAATCAGAAGACACAAACTTTCCTTACCTGAACAGAAAAGTGCCACAGTAATTATCCAGTCCATTGTGTTTCTGGCATTGAGATCAAACTAAAAGTGTGATTTCCACTCTGGTCAACCAATTTAAACTGAGAGGGAGTACATTATTTTTCCATGACGTAGGAGGAGTTACAGCAAGGTCCCTTTCAACTCTGATGAAAAATATTTTCATTTACCTTTTTCTCTTCTGACCTTTAAAATTTGAATGTGAGGTCTAGCAGCTTTAGTTAGTTCACGGTAAACCAAAAGGGTGAAGATAACAGAATCAGTGCTTGGTCATCTGTGTTACGTTGATTTAACTAGAATTCCTGAAGTAATCAGGTCATGTCATAATAAGGAATTTACTTAAAACAAGCTCCTTTAATCTGCTGCACAGTTACTTGTAAGTTAGTTTTTACTTTTTTCAAGTGTACTAAGAAATTTGCGCTAGAAACTAGACCAAAAATACTTAGAAAGATTTTGTGTTTTTGCCATGTATACTTCGTATTGATTTCACTTATTACCTCTGATTACTTTTGCATCAAATATCTGGTGTTTTGGTCTGTTTTACTCATAAAATATGCAGATAGTAATAAACACACTGCTGTTTGCATGCAGCTTTCTGATGCTATGTGTGTGTATGGAGGGTGATGGTGGAGATTCATGCAGAAACCTTTATCCAACATCCTCTTTTTAAGTGTGTCTTGCAAAGATATGAATGCCAAACAAAGTTTGCACAAAATAAGCAGAAGTAAACATTAACAATGCACTACAGGACAACCTAAAATAATTTCCAGCCAGTTTGACTGAACACATTTTCTTGCGCCTTCTATTTTTTTTATTCAATCCCTGGCAAAAAAAATATTCATACCAATTTGATATACTTAATTTAAAAAATCCAATGCGTAGAAAGCAGAACATGTTGGTGTAACAGAACAACGCATCTTTCTTTCCATTGTGAAATCTTCTCTTTAGTTGCGGCTTGGTTTAAAGTCAGCAGAAATGAAATGGATTAAAACAGTTTTGCATCAGGCAACTCTTAGCAAAAATGAATGAATTAACAGCCATACAATGACATTAAGTACATGCCTATATACCACATGCGATACACCACTTCTATAAATGATTTTTTTTTTTTATAGCTCACACACTTAATACAGTATACCATAATAAGCACTAATATGGACAGTGGAGACTATCTACAGTCTTTCTAGAATGCAAGCTAACAATTAGCATGCCAAGTAGCATCATACCTGGGTATTTCTGCTTATCAGGCTGAATTTTCTATCAAATATTTTAGATATACTAAACAAAAAATTCTTTGAATACTAAACGACAAATATTTATATCCTCTGTATTTTTGTACAGATTTTTATTTTTCTTATGTTTTATGAGTTCAAATAATCTACGTGGGAAAAATCGATCATTTAGCCATCTGAGCAGTCATATGTCTTTCAAGCCTCTTCACAACACAAAAGTAAAAATAAAATGTAACATTTCTGTTTTTCTTAGACTTCCTCAATATTCTCATCTTGTTTGTTTGGCATGCTAAAGAGGTAATTTATTTATTTTTTAATCAGTTGGGCCAGAATGTGGAACATGTAAAGCAGGTACCAAGGATGAGGACCTTGCTCTACATAGTATCTGTCACATTTTGTCTCATTACAACAGTAATCTTCAATCCCCATCCTATTCTACTTTGATTATATGACAGCCCAAAAAATATATACCACGGCTAGGAAGCAAAAACACAATTTCTTTTTCAAGTATAACACATTTTCCCCATGTCACAGTTGAAATAATCTGGCTGTGGAACTGGTACTTTTGCATGATCCAGCCATCCGTTTTCTTACACCCTTATCCCATTGGGGTCGATCAGGTTGCTGGCGCCTATCTCCAGCTGTCAACGGGTGAGAGGCGATGTACACCGGACAGGTCGCCAATCCAACTTTTTGACTTAAAGAAAGCTCTGATATCTTTCTGAAAGTTACTTGTAAGTGAGTCTTATCTTATTTCAAGTGTATTAAGATATTTGCAGCAGAAACTAGACCAAAAATACTTGGTAAGATTTTGTGCTTTGCATATATTTTGGAAAGTATTCACTACAAGAAATCTAATAATTTCAGCATGTACTTTTCTTAAGCCTTGTGAGTTCCTCAACCACTTTTTACTGCGGTGGCAGCAGGATGTCTCCTAGGTTTCCCCTCTACCCATGTTACACAACTAGAGACGGAAGTTTTGACCATTTATTTTTGCAAAATACCTCAAGTTCAGTCTGCCTGGATGAACATCTCAATTGCATTTAAGTCTGGCCTCTAATGGGTCAGTTTTAACACATTAATAAGCCCTAATTTAAACCCTTTAGATGTGTTTCTCTGCTTTGCTCCTTTTATCTATGATTATTTCCTCTTATTTATTATTTTACTAATTGTACTCAGTAAGAAATATTTAGGTTTTGTTATGACAATTCAATAAGACAAGTTTCAAAATGTATTTTTTATTTCAAATAAAACAAATTTACATTTCAATCACCTGGACAAATTCATTATGCTTTCAAAAATGTAAATACTTAAATGTACAAAGGAAGCTACTCAGCTCACAATATAAAAAGGCAGAGCTACGCAGTGATGGCATATTTACTTTGAAAAAGTAACTTTAATCGGATTATTAATTACTCCTTGAAAAAGTAGGAGTAATCAAGCAGTTGTATTTATAAATGTTTCTTTTGAGTAATTCTTACATCAGCCTTTAAAAATTTAAATATGTCTGGTTATTTGTTTCTATTCATCACATTACACATTAATATAACAAAAGATGTACAAGACAAGAAAATCTGATCATTAATTTTCTTAAATAAAATGTTTTTTATCAATAACACAGCACAAGAAACATGTTTATATTGCATATATTATTTATTTCTAAACAAAGCTATTTACATACTTTTGTCAAGCACAGACAGTTTTTTAGCCTTCAAGCAGCTTAAAGCATGTTGTTTTTCAAACTATTTGAAAATCCCTGACTGTTACGTTTCTTTTGTCCATCATGAAATCACCTGGTAAAGATAAAACATGTAAATACAAAAGGTTTTCTTCAGAGTGCAAAACAAACTCATAACAGTCATTTTTGAGACACTACTAGAAAAGTTTTTGAAACATTACATTGAATTTGTGGATATTGTGTTTCAGGTTCCTTACACATCGACATTATTAAACCCCTTAAGTCCCCAGTAACTGTGAGCAGCAGTGCAAAGCTCTCTTTTGTGTCTTCAATTGCAGTTTTAAAAGAGAGAATGTACCCTCAACACTTCCCTAACATTAAGAAAAATTACATTTTTACTAGTTATTCTTTACATACCTTTACTGTTTACAACAACAAACATTTTATTACCGTTTGTTGTTCAAACTAGAATGGTTTGATAAATACACATTGTGTTTGGTACATTCACTAAATTAAAAGGCCATTTCATAGAAACAGTGATCATTACAAAGGTCCTGCATGGACATGACAAGTAAGAGGCAATTTCATCCCTCTGCTAGTGTGTCTCCTTCAGCTCCTGCAGTTTCATTAATCATGTCATTGTATTTGCTCTTGAAAAATCCAGCCTGAGAGGAAAATCAGAAAAGAGAGTAGAATGAAAATTATGTGTGACAAGATAAATGCTGGAAGACATAAGATAAACATTTGAAGGTGACATATTATGCTTCCTTGAACAAGTTAGGATAGTTGTACGAGCTATGCAAAACATGTTGCACAAAATCATTCTTATGCTGCATTCAGACCGAACACGATCTGAGCGTCAGGGGTGTCTGGTTTACATTCAAAGTCTATGTTACATGCTTTGCACATCTGGCGCTGCGAGGTTAAAGCATTTCGAGCGTTAAGCGAGTCCGATGCTGGAGTTGGAAAATCTGAAATTTTGTCACAAGAAATGTGTCTTCACAAGAAACGTTGACGCTCTCCCGCAAGACAGGGGAGCGTCAACCAATCGGCAACTGAAAACAATGCGATGCGGTGATTCTAACGCATGTCTACAGCAAAAACAGCGTCTGACTTTAAAGTGCACATCAGACACGTTGTTGACACGCAAAATGCGTTTGGTTTGAACGCAGCATTGGATAATGAGAGTTCAGTATGGTCTGTTCTATTTAGAGCTCCTTTCAGAATGAGCTAATTTAGGGCCTCCTGTCACTTTAAATCCAAATGAGCTGCTGCTAGCCATGCACCCTCCCCCCCAACTGAACATTTATAATCGCACGTGAAGATGGCTGCAAGTTGATGTGCAATAATACAACCGTACATCTTTGAAAAGTAGAAGAGACTCATACACAACCAACAAGAATGTAGCAAGTGATTTTTAAATGTTGGTTCATTGGTCCATCGCACAAAGCTTGACTTTTCCAGCAGCAATTGTCTTTTCCAGCAGCAATTGTACAGCGTGAACAGCAATAAAACCAGCTAATCAGACATGCAGGAGATCCACTTGGGTTGCTAGGTAACTGAGCTGTGTATTTTTTTCCAAGTGCTTGGACTTTTTAAGTGCTTAGAAGCAGTTTATTGAATACCTTGCCAATGATGCAAAGGGTGACTGTGGCTCTGTGGGTAGAGTAGTTGTCTTGGGATCAGAAGGTTGTAGGTTCGATTCCAGCTTCGGGGTATTGAACCTACAACCTTCGGTTGCCTACTGATCTGTGTATCGGTGTATAAATGTGAGTGCCTTTGAGTAAATGTGACTCTAGTGTAAAGCGCTTTGATTTGGTCAAAAGATGGGAATGGTGCTATATAAGTTCAGTCCATTTACCAATGGAAGTATAGAAATATGCAAAAAGTAAATTTTGCATAATGTGTCTCCTTTAAAAAATAAATCTGCTTGTTAGAAATTACTGATCATGTTTTGTCATTTACTTTCAACTGGGGATCTTTGGGATTTTAAGAAGACCTCGGTTGACTCACCTTATACAGACCAGCAGTAAGTAGAATCAGAAGGGCCAACCCTCCCAGAGATCCTCCTATAATCTCTTTAGTGAAATCTGGTTTAGGAAACACTTCTACCTCTGCTTCAATCTGAAATTGAGAGATTTAGAAGTTTCAAATAAAACTCTTAACCCTCTCAGGCTCAAATTAAGTTCTAGTTGCAGGAACAAATCTGATATTTAGCTGTTGCAAATCTGCAACATCTGCCTGGAGAGGGTTAAAGGTCTGATTGGTAGCAAGACGTCAATAGTAACATGCTGTCACCTTTTGAACAGGAGGGTCATTATTAGAGGTTGTAGAGAAGAAAATATACTGGTTCCCATCATACTCCAGACTGGCTGTACTGGTCAGGAGGAACTTAGCAGATGAAAGTCCGATCTGAGAGAAAAATGAAACACATCAGGGATGATGATCTTTTTGTCCTACTTTTTTAATTTATTTATTAATTTTACATTTTACAAGCTAGTCAGTCCATCTACATCAATGTTGCATCAATTACCTGTTCTATCCATCCTGAGCTGATGTTTGCAGAGATGATGTACGTTTTGTCCTTGTTCCTTTCCATGAACTCAAAGCACCTGAACACTCTGCACTTTGCTACAGTGCAGTCCTGTACCAAAATTAAAGTTGCATAATGCTGATTTATTTCAGAACACTAAATGCAAAACCTTAATCAAAAGACAGTTTAACAAAATATTAATTAATTCTGTGAAGTGAACACAATAAAACCTCTCATGAATTTAAAGTTGAAATGCACAGGATTCATATCACATTGTGTGTAAACTATTCTGAAATTACTTATAAAAGTCACATTTTTAATAAAAAAATAATAAATGTGTAAACTTGTGAGAGGCAACCTATAAATACATACCAATATTTTCTTTTCTTTTATCTTATCAACAAAATCAGTGACAGTAGGTCCTTCATCTCTGCTGCTCTGACAGCCTGGAATCTGAAAACAGAGCTCCATCACATCAGTTAAAGTCTTATTTACCTTTAATTAGTTCTAGTTTGCAACATTTGTCACCTGAAAACTGCTCATGTCCATCCAGATGTCTTTGTCACCAAGTCTTACAGGAACTTTAATCACCACAGTCAAATTTAGTGGTCTGATAGTGTTAAAAACCTACGAGAAGGGGGAATAAAACATAAAGAACCCAAATTATATCATGACTGTTCTTGAATACAGAAGATATTTCTGATCCGACTGAGTGAAAACTTCTTTTACCTTTATTTTTTGCTCAAGTGGTTTCTGAACAGCATTTTCTCCAAATGTGAAATTGTTGTAGCTGAGGGAGCTGAGCATACATTTCATGCATTCATTTAATAAGATATATTTAAACTATTGTGAATTTTTTAAATAATAAATTATTTGCTTGAATTAACAAACCTTTCAATTGCAATAAAAACACTGTACTTGACATCAATCGCCTGTGTTTTGTAGACTTCACTAGAAGGGGAGTGACACTTATTGTCACTATAAGAGAAAGATTAAATAAAAAATTAGCTAAAACTTCAGCATCAAAGAGCTGCACGTTAAACTCATGAATTGTACCTGTTGGCGTTTGCAGTCACTAAGATCTTTCTACTAAGATCACTGTTGGTGTTGAAACCATAGGAGACGATGAAGATTGCCTGAAAAGGAAATGAAAGAGAGGGATCAGAAGACTTCCTCTACTAGTTAAATTATGAAAAAATCAGCAGCACAAACTGACCTTAGAGTTGCTTTTGAATATTGGTTTGTCGATGCTACAGACAGTCTTTCCTTTTGTTGCACCATCCTCACTGTCCACAGAGTTGCACTCAATTCTTCCCTGCAATAAAACACAGATCATCAGCTTTTTGCAGCAGCTTCAGCAACATAAATTAACATTACTGCCTTACTTCCAGAGGTGTAACCTTCCTGAAGGAGAGCCCAACGGGGTATGTGAGAGTAATGCGACTGTTGTACGAGTTTTCTCCTCTATTCTTCACAGAGACAGTCACATTCACAAGTTCATCTATGCCGACTTTAACCACTGAGGATCTGAAAAAACATGATAAATGACAGGTGCACACAGATTGTGACATCATTTACTATCCAGTCTACGCTTTGGTCAGACAATAATAATAACATTTATTATTATTTTAAATGGGAAAACGTCCCACAGGAAAATTTGTTTTTTCTTTTCAAGAGACAGTCAAAGATGTCTTATCGTTCTGTCCCAAGTTTTCAATTGAGAGAAAGGAATTGGTGTAGATTACAAGACAACCAATTGCAGTTGAATATACAGTACAAGCCGTTTTGTATAAACCTTTCTATTTTGAATCTTATTGTTTTTTGTTAGGGCACCATAAGAAGTAAAATTAATAGAGAGAATGCGGTTACTTTGTCCAGGGTGACCCCGCTTCTCGCCCGAAACATTCGGACCAGCACCCCTCCCGACCCCACAAGGGACAAGAGTGTACAAAAAATGGATGGATGGATGTTATTTGTTTATTTTTAGTTTTAAAAATTGCATATCGATCCACACTCCATTCCAATATGTGGCGGTAATGCACGTCTAATAGTTGCTTGCCAGTCGTCATAAAAAGGAATAATAATAGTAACATGAATACATGGTAGTTCTGTTCCTAACCACTAGGGGGCAGAGCAGAATAAGACAAAGAGATGTAAAACGGAGAAGAAATTGAGCTGGACAACAATGGCCGATGTGTTTTGCTCTCTTGTAAAGAATGAAACCCACAAATAAATCTTCCTGGATGCGAATTAATCAGTGGCTCGACTTCTTGATATCAGAAGTCAGTAAAGGGGAAGATTCAAGCATCAAAATGGCGGCGTGCCATGATCCAAAGCGTCAGACTTTACCCACCCGTCATCGTGGCATCGCTACCCAGCTTGACCAAGAAGATGAAGTACAAATAAATACACTTTTTTATGTGATGGGCAAAGAGGCAGAGCTAATATTTAGCACCTTTACGTTCACAGCAGATGATGAATAGGACTATTATGAAGCGATTTATGCCTAAAAGAAACACAATGAGAGTTTATGCTTTCACAGACTCGCACAGCAACAGGGGAAGAGTGACGTTTGTCAGTTAGCCTGTTGCAGTACGCAATTAATCTCATGATAAATCAAAATGAGATCAATAATTTACATTGTGATTAACATTTTTAAGAGCAATTTTGATGGCAGATACTTCAGAATCAATTTTTAATTTAATATTTGCCGTGTTTAGCAGTTTGTTCTATGTAAATAGACAGAAAAAAGTTTATTTACCCACTGAAAAGCAGGAGTTCACATTGTTCTATGCTTCTGATGTGCTGCTAATGCATCATTAACAGTAATGATGTTTAACTGTAAAGTAGGGCTTAGGCACTGAAGAAGTGAAAGGAGGAAGATGCTAGTAGTTTGACTAATAGTTCTGTTTCTAGCCAGTAGGGGGCAGAACAGAATAAGATGGAGAGACATAAAACAGAAGCTCCTGAGTTGGAGAATGTGTTGTGTTTTATCTATCTGTTAAGAAACTCACAAATAAATGTTCTGGGATTGTAACCCATGAGTGACTCGACTTCATGGCAAAGGTGAAGCCAAGTGCAACTGACCTTCACAACTGGACTAACAGTGAACACAGAGGCCAAGACTGTGAAAACATAATAGCATCTTCTCTGATTTTAATATTGCACAGTAGTGCTGATCTCACTATACTGAGTAAATCCTCAGTATTTTGCAAAATGTGGCTATATTTGCATTTATGTATGATGATAGATGTGACATTTTGCTACTCGCCGTCAGATCATTTCGGCATGTGCCAAAAGAAATATTTCTGGGACATAAAACAGGAGAAGCACAGTCTGAGATTACTTGTAAATCTTACTTTTGCCAAACAAATACAAACTTGTAAGTTTTGCAGACATAATGCGTATATTTAGCCGGACAAATCAAGGCTTTACTTCCAGAAACAAATCTCTTACTTGGTGAAGTTAAAATCCACCTTCAAGTTATCTTCACACACTTCATCAGCTCCACAACTGATCTCAAACCCAATCTGTGAATGACAGTAAACCATTAAACATATCTACTCAGAGAAAAATTTGCATTTAGGTAGGCCTGTCACGATAAACAATAAATCAATAAATCACACGATAAATTAAAACTATCGACCTCATTTCAATTATCAGCTTTATCGTTTCTTCCAGCCTTTTTCTGTTGAAATTACTTTGTGATGTAATATTTTGTTTGAAACGGTCATACTGGTAACCATGAAAGGAACTCATCAAAAGTTGTGGGAAGGTTAAAGATCTTTCTGTTCAGATTAAGGATGTGCAGGAGTTACTCACAGGATGAAATGTTGTGGTTTTAACCTGTGGAGAAAGGCTTGGTCTTGGCTTTGAGCCAGAAGGCAAACCATCAAATGTGAATCTGAGCTCATTATTGAGTGGATTGAGAGCATCTTCTGGACAAGACTGCAAGACATTGAGAAAGAAAGATGATTAATTTTAAAACTGTTGAATCTTATATAGTTGTATAAGATTACTGTAACAGTTCCATTACGACTTACCACAATAAAGAAGTCCACATCAGTGCATTTTCCATCCTTTAAATTAATATTAAGAGATCCACTCTTGTGTCTCACATCCTTGCTGATCTCAGCTCGGTTGTTTGGTATCTTACGATTTGCGTCCAATGTTAAAGTGAAATTAACCTGTGCTTGAGCTGCAAGATGTGTTTTGTTTGTTAAAATTTCCTAAATAAAATTATGGACAAATAGAAAAACTAAAGTAAGAAATGTACCTTCATTCACGTTAGACAGTTTGCTCATAGTGAAGCAGACACTGGCCTTGCTTGGCAGTGGTTTTGAACAGTCTGGGTTCTGAGTCGGGATTTGATTTGGGTTGAACGACACAGTGGCCGTCACTGTTACTACTGGTCTGGATCTAGAAACAGAAAAGGCCATGTTGTTTGTTTTGAGATTGTGAAGCTATTAAAACATTTATCATATAAGGTGGCAATTTAAGAAGAATATGTTGAACTAGGAAAGATTGTGAAGAAAGTAACAACTTTATTCAGTAACATTCTGAGTTTTTATTGTATAAACATGTTTAGGCTGCAAATGAAGAGGAATTTGTTGAATTAGGGAAGATGTGTGTTAATAAATAGCCATAGCCGGAACTTACCTGAGTAAGACTACTTTTCCTTTTGAACCTACTGCTAAGTCAGGAAGTCCATCACGACTCTGATCGTAGGAAGACTGACTGATTGAGATGCCAAATAACTTAAGGCCTGATTGGACGGCAGATGCAGCAATTCTCTGTGAAATGAGAAACATCTTGATTTATCAAGTTCATCCATCAATTAAATTTTTTTATCAGCTTGTGTGTGCAGAGTCAAAGTGTGGCTGGGGGTAAAGGTCACCAGCATACCCCCCATTAGGAATGGGCTGGCGCATTAGGACTTAACATAATAGACACAATTTTTAGTGAAATTGAGAGTATCCAATAAACCTAACAACTGTGATTTTGGACTATAAGAGGAAGCCAGAGTAGCTGGAGAAAACTTACAGAATAATGTGAAGAACAAGTAAACTCTATTCAATAAAGACCCTACCAACTGTGAAGGTTCAACTCATTTTGAAAGACAAAACATTTAGTGATTTATGTTTGTGTTTTGCTCACCTGTGAGTAAGTAGGATTTATTTTTCTTCCTCCTTCTCCTTGGAATATGTAGATGCTGCCTTGGCCATCATTCTCCAAAGGAGCTCCAATGGCCAAATCATTGAATTTATCTGCATTTATATCAGGCAGAACAGCAAGAGACGACCCAAACCTCCCTCTGACAGATGCATCACCTCTTAGTGTGGTTATTTGTGATGGATTATGAAAGTGACATTTCACATCCTGGAAAAATATGTGGATGAGAAAAAGTTATGTGTTTTTATCCAAATAACAGGACATCAAAGAACTTGGTTAAATAAAATAAAAAAAACATAAATCACTCGGCATTTACCAAACCACTTAATTCACAGACATAAACTCGTCCCTCTCTGTCATGGTCCTTGTACATCGGAGAGGATATGAGGACCAGATCAGTCACACCATCAGAATCCACATCCATGGCACAAACCTCAGCCCCGAAATATTCACCAGTCTGGAAAAAACAAGAAGAAATTAACAAGAGACAGTCTATTTCTTTCAAGAGAGCCATCATTAGCTGCATAAACAGTTAATTTAATGCCAGACACAGATCAAAGTTCCTGCTCCCTTATCAAGGATGAAACAAACTATGTACCTACATGAACTGAAAAACCACTCAGAGAAGAAGAAGCCCTTTCTCTAGAAACAATACAAAGTCTAGGTGACAGTTTGGAAATGTACTCGGGGACAAATATATATTTTTTGTTTTGGTGCTCTCTGGTCTGATGAAACTAAGCCAATTAAGTTTAGGATATAATGACCATAATTATTTTTAGAAGAAAAGCAGTTTGCAAGCCTGAGAACATCATCCAAGCTGTGAAGTATGGCGATGGCAGCACCATGTGTTGTGCTGAGGACAGTCTGGTACACGTCTCAAACTAGATGCCATCATTGTCTGAAGAACGTCAAATACGTCTTCCAGGAAGCTAAAGCTTGTCTGCCAAACATACCATGACTAAGAATATTAGCAAATTACTTTGAAGGTGGCTTCAGGACAACATAACCTTAATGTTGAAGGCTTCTTAGGTTCTGAAACTTGGATTGCAAATATCAAGCTTATAAATTTTATTTAGAAATAATCATAGTAGTAGGGGAATAGTTCAGCAACAAGGCCATCAAGGTTACATGAAATGCTGGCCCTACAAATTCCTATCAGTCCCCAGAAAAGTCAACATGTTGTTTTTTTTTCTATTAAATACAAAGTAAATGTATCTGAGCCACTGAATTTGGAAGAAGTAAGAAAATAATCTCTTAATTTTTTTTGGTGTTTATCAAACATAAATAAGTTTGTTTTTCCTTGCTGTCCTAAAACAGAAATAGTTTGGCCTAATTTAATGCCAGACAGATGAAAATGAGTTATGTTTTCTTATTGAGTTAATGTAAATGTCTGGTTTTATCTGAACCTACCTGTCGTTCAGAGGGTTTCAATTCATCTCTCAGTTGTTCTTTGAAAACTGTCATAACAACTCCTTTGTGTTCATTTCTTGGAGCACCAAGAATTGTCAGTGGACCATCGTTGGTTTTAGCAACAGCCATGGAATAACCTGGAGTTTAATGGTTAAATAGTCAGAGACATCAGAAAATAACATTATATGTTTTGGACAGTTATGTTGTTAAACAAACGGAAATACCTACATGTGGCTTTTTAATAGACAAATATCAGCTTTCTGGGTCAATAAATTATCTTTGTTAAATCAAACTGAAATTGTACTGGTAAAAAAAATCTGATTTCTGATCTATTCTTACCAAGGTAACTGTCAATCTCAATGGATGATATCTCAAATGTGGTGTTGTTTAAAACATTACTAAGCAAGTATTTCTTGTAGCCTCCTTTCCACTGGTTGGCACCAACCATTGTCATCTGAATATACTGCAATGCAAGAACAGAGAGAACATTTTATTTAAAATATGGGTTGTTTTTAATGCCATAAGACTGTAGTACTATGAAAATTTTACTTTGAGGTTATTTACCCCAGAAACATAAGCTGCTCTGAAGCCTTCTTGAGACATTTCTTGTTTCAGTGTCTCTCCAGTCCCTTGAGATCCTGTGCCAAACAAAAAAATACATTAGGTTTCTGAATTCATTACAGAAATACTGAGATATTTTTCTAGGTTTTTGAGTTTTTGTTCTTGCAAAATACAAAAATATTTTTGTATTTTGCAAAATATTTTTGTATTACTGGGATTATTCCTAAGTAAAATTTATAAGCTTGATATTTCTAATCCAAGTTTCAGAACCTAAGAAGCCTTCAACATTAAGGTTATGTTTTCCTGAAACCACCTTCAACGTAATTTGCTAATATTTTTAGCAAGTTAAAATATAATTGTTATATTATTGTGATTTGTTAAAAGCCACAGCTGTGAAATAAAATGTGATATCAAAAGCATTTTATCATGCTGAAAAGTGAACAGTTGTTTCAGACCTTGTAAAATTATTTAAAATTTTTTTACCTTCAATGGAAAAAATTTTGGCCTGCAAGTTGTTCCGTATTTTGTCAAGAGCATCAAAGCTTCCCACTTCAAACACAAAGTTGTCAGCAGGTTGAGATGCAATCGTTCTGAGCTCTTGTTTTGCTTTTAGACTTTTAATTGCGTCCGCTACCTAGAGGTGTAAATACAATGTGAGTAAAACATTATACTGCAGTAGTTCTTTTCAAAACAGTAGTCACAATTGTCTTTATCTAAATTTTCTCTTAGTTCATGTTTTTCTGTCAAAAAAAAAAGTCGGAAAAGCATACCTGGTTTTTAACACAGTTTTTAGTAAAACAGTTCTAAAACTTTAAAAGTTTAGATTTTATGTGAGAATTTATATCAAGTTCTTAAGAGGAGGAAAAATTGTATGTTTGAGATTTATGCTTTTGACAGATTTGGCTTACAAATGAGGATGTAACAATGTAGTAAGTATCAAAGCTAATAGTTTTTTGCAATATGAAAATGCAATTTGTGTAGTTTTAACACACAAAAGACATACAAATTTACAAGAAATTGGATAAGAAGTAATAGATGTAACTTACCCCAATAACAAATCGAACTATTTTCTTTTCATCAGCTAATTGTGTTGCTGTTGGTAATTGTTCGGGGTCATTTGATTCTCCATCTGTAATCACTATCAAAATCCTTTTCACATTTGATCTGGAACCCTTCTGTGGTGAGAAGACATCATTCCTGTCAAAAGGAAAAATACATATATAATTAGCGTTGAACTGATTGCAGTTTTCTGGCCGATCACTGATTACTGATCTGAACATTTTATGGCATTTAATTTTCATTCTGTTTTAATTAATATTCAACAAGCTGAATGGATAATTCACAGTGTATCATCATCTATCTGATTACAGTTAACTCTTTCTCTGCAGTGACAAAATTTTTAAAGGCACTATTTCACCAATTGAAGTGATCAGAAGTCAGCAAAACTCTCTGAGTGCTACAGTACCTCATCCTGCAAACACTCCCTTCAGTGGAAGAATAATCTCATAGCAATGGTGCAGATTCACCAGATACATTCCAAAGTCATTTGTCCATAACTTTTTACAACACTCCCCCATCAGCTCTCAGATAGCGCCCAGATCAGATATGATACTCTGAAGGAAATTTTTCTTCTTTGGAAGAAAAATTAAGCGAGCTCTGCGATGTTCTGTGTGTAAGGCTGCATTTGCCTGTGCAGCTGCACCAAGTAGTCAGGTATGAGTAATCTGTTGAAATGACTGGTCAGATTTTTCTGTCACCTTTTAAAAAAAACATCAGACGTTTCCCTGTGACTTATGTAACACACCAGTTCGATGCTATGAAGCTTATCATAAGTTTTCTGCGCTGTAGATAGCTACCTCCACTGCAAAAAGAGAAGGTCTGAACCAAATGAGAAGGTTATTAATTATAATTTAATATTGGGAAGTGTGGCCAACATGAACAGCTTTGTTCACTTCCTCCGCTGCCATTGCTTAAACTACAGCCAGACTACAGTTCTAAAACACTGCAGAAAATCGACATCATCATTCTCAACTTCTCCTGTTTGCTGATTGGCCCAGTAGATATTCTTCTGGAGAAAATCCAAGTAAATGGCAGAAAGTCCAGACTGTGCTGTAGGCAAGATTTTAATCGAGCCAAAAAGCACAGGAAGGCAATGGGCAGGCTAGAGTCAATCTAGAGTCTCTCTTGAGTTACATCAATAATTAGTTTTTCTTGCGGGTAAAAAACATGAGCTGCTAAATAAATCTTTGGCTTCTTTAAATAGAAAAAGTGGTATTCTAAACATGTCTTTTGAAAATATTGTTTTTAACTTTTAATTTGTTAGTTTAAGCTTTCTGTATAATAGACTTGAAATAATATAGTGTGTAATACATTGACATGCCACAGTACTTACACAACATTTTGGATGGCTTCAGCTGTATATGTTTTTCCAGTTAATTGACGGATGTTGTTAATCTGAGTTTCCCAGTTGGAAGTGTTGAAAGTATTAAAGTAATATTCTGTTCTTGGATCACTGGAAAACTGGGTAATGGCAAACTGCAAAAGGAGAACAAAAACAGGATTATTAAATTAAAACTCCCTTCAATAAAAAAAGAACTCCAGTACAATAAAATCAGCAAATAAATTAAACAAGATGTACACTTAAAAAAAAAAAAATGTTTTGAAGAAGAAGCTATGATAATTTTTTTCATTCCCACTTGCCTTACTGGATAATTTTTTGAAGGCCTTCCAGCTATGCCCAGCAGCAGACACATTTACTAAAACAATAGACCAAATTACCAGTGAGAATCTCACCTGTGTATTTCTTCCCAGGAATGTTTTGATAAGATTTTTCACAAATGTTTTCATTCTGATAAAATCATCTTCCGCTACACTGCCTGAACCATCCAGCAGAAATGCAATGTCAGCTTGGGTTCGACACTCTGTGAAAAGAAATCCGAGATCCAGACTGATTTCCTGACCGTTATTCAAGTGTGCTAATGAGAAAGTTAACCTTAATTAAGTGACATAATTATGATGGAACAAGCTCACTGTACCTACCTTCAGTTTCAGACGGGTAAGACTTTTCAATCGTATCACGTCGATCGATCTCATAGCACATACCGTTAGACATGGTGATAGTTGTGCAGTCTCTGGGAATGGTTGGACCACAGATCTGAAAAAGGTGTCAATAATATAACAAATTCATATTTGATGGTCACTTTAACTTTACGTTTTCATCCATTATTCTTTACTTTCTGCAGCTCATCCTCTCACCATTGTGTTTTGTGTTGACGGATCATTTGCCATGGCCAAACCAAGAGACATGTTGACTGCAGCTCTTTGGTCTGTAAAAACAATCACTGGTGGTGACAACTTTTCTAAGCTATCACCGATTACCTGGTTCCCATATAATAAATGCTATACAGTATTCTATTGCAGCATTTCACTTTGTTTTAATCTAAATACCCTCACAACTGAAGCTGTTGTATCACCAGTTTAATGAAAGACAAGGCAAAATAACTTAATAGTAAAAGTTTGTTTTAAGTCAACAATTTTTAATGTAGACACAAACACTAACAGCTCCACTGGCAATGTGTTACAAGACATTTTTCCAGTTTTAAGTGTAAAAAAATCTGCTGCTGGTACTGCTTGTGTACTTAAGAACGATTACCTTAAAGCAAGCTTATTCATCTTTTTGAGAAGTTACTTCTAAGTTATTTTTGTTTTAGCTCAAGTGTACTAAAATATTTGCGCTCAAAACTAGACAAAAGTTCTTGGTAAGATTTTGTGTTTTTGCCTTGTTGAAAATATTTAGATCAGAATATGGAGTAGAGGTTTGATGGAGGAAATACTTTCATAGAACTGCATGTTTGACATTGCTCAGTATTTTATTTATTTCTTGGAGCGCCTGGTCCATACAACATCTGGCCATGAGATCAACTTAGAAAATTTGTAATTTTAAATGTCTTTATTGTGAAATTTGCGCACACCTAAAATCAGGAGTAAAATGATTCCCACCTAGAGCGAGAAGCCTGTTACATGTCTTCTCTCTTGGGTTGCACCGATATATCTGTCCCCTTTTATTCTTTTCATACTGCAGTAGTGGGGCGCTGACAAGCACACTGCCAGAAACAGAAAACAATGTTTAGAAACCATTTTATAAACATTTACAGAACAAAGTTTTTTAAAATTAATTCAAGACTCACTCTGATTGTCTTTGCACCACCTGGTATCCAAAACTTTCATCACCTTCACTCAGGGTTGTCCAAGACCCAGAATCAACATTAAAGCCGACTGCAGCTTTTAGCACTGAGGAAAAACAGAAGAAAACAATTAACAGAATTTCTTTAATTCAGGGCTATGAAGGGAGGAGGAGGGAGGTTATCATTTGTTTGTTATTCACTATTTCTGTTTTAATGACTGTATACAGTACCATTTTGGTGAAGATTGCAGGAGAGAACTGACATATTCTGCAATTTCTGTGTTTAACCTCTAGGGAGCACTAAATACCAAAATCTTAGGTTGAGAATCTTCCTCCACAAACCCTTTTAGCTTCATCCATCCATTTTTTTACACCCTTACCCCATTGGGTTCTGGGGGGTTGCTGGTGCCGATCTCCAGCGGCCAACAAGTGAGAGGCGGGGTCACCCTGGATGGACAGGTCGACAGTCTGTCGCAGGGCAACACAGAGACAGACAGGACAAGCAACCATGTACGCACACCCAAGGAGAATTTTAGGTAACCCAATTAACCTGACAGTCATGTTTTTGGACTGTGGGAGGAAGCCAGAGTGCCTGAAAAGAACCCACGCATGCACAGGGAGAACATCCAAACTCCATGCAAACCCAGGACCTTTTGCTGCAAGGCAACTGCGCCACTGTGCAGCCCCATTTTAGCTTCATATTTTTTTAAATGAATAATGTCACATGAGGTAAGATTTTGACATTATGATTCACCGCTCAGGGTAGTATGACTTTGGGGGCAACAAACAAGAAAATAGTAAATAAACATGAAAAAAAGTCATATCAGGCAATTATCTGTTGCTTAATGTATGAGATATGAATATTGATTTGTTTGCAGATGGCAAATGAAGCAGAAATGTAGTATAGATTTAGCATATATGGGAATTATATTCATGCATGTATTTCTACTGGTCATACATTAATTCAAACCCTGGTGGGTGAACTTTCTTTTGCTGCGAACTTCTGCAGATATCTGGATGTTAACGTTCTGGTTTGTTCATTGTTTTAAAGTGAGAGTCATTTATTGAACCTTATTCATCAGGTGTGGAGAGTTTCTTGAATTGAGCTATTTCTTACTAGAAGCTTCCTGTTTTATTTGGGTTTTTTGGTCCTTTCTGTTCTGTACTTTACTTCCTGTCCTGCTTTTTCCAGCCTGCTGTTGGTTTTGAGTCTTATATGTAGGTGTGTTTTAGTCATGTAGTGCTTATTAGTTTCTTGTTTGTTCAGTTCCTCTTTTACAGTTAATTTTCTGACAGCTCTCATTTGTTTCTCAGATAAATCTTGTTCCACTCGTCAGTTCTCAGTAAATGCTTCCCTTTGGTTCTTAGTCACAGCTGGTTCATCTGCTTAGTCAGCCAGCCTGCAGCTAGTCTGCTCTACTCATTGTCTTTGCTCCAATTTGTTTACAAACCAAGAAAGTTTCATTATCTTAAGTCTAAGCATTTTTGCACCTTGAATGTTGTTTTTCTATGCTTCTTTTTGTTTTTTGTCAACATATTAATTTTTGCTTTATGTGGATGCTGCTCAACCACCACCTGAGAGACTGTTGCAGTATGGATGCAGTAAATCATGTTTTGAAATATTTTTACAGAAAACCCTAATCTTAAAAGTTTAGATTTTTTGTTTTCCAGCAGTTTAATTAGGCAAGTGTAACATTTTCACCTGATAACATTATCCACAAATATATGTAATGACCATTTTTCATATTTTATTGATGATCAATCACTAAATACAAGAGAAGCAAAGTACAATGCACATAGAAAACATCTCTTTTGTGGCCAGAAAAGGGACCGTAAGAAGTTCAGTATCTAAAGAATAAAATGCCTTTCTGCCTTTTTCTATGTAAGACATAAAAAACTTTATTTTCTTTACATTTTATATGATATTTGTAGGGAATTGTAAAAATAGGTCTTGTGCTTAGTTCTGTTATTTATGACTTTTGTTGAGTAACATTCAAGAAGTAACAGATAAAACAAGAGCTTATTTTATTGTCTGCAGCCTCCATCAAGTAAGGCAAGGCAAGGCAACTTTATTTATATAGCACCTTTCAGCCAAAGACAATTCAAAGTGCTTGTACAAGAGAGCCAAAAAA